>JXCR01144942.1:4860-17202 GCA_002079205.1 Phalaenopsis hybrid cultivar | reverse complement strand
ATATATATATATATTATTGGACGTATAGTTGGAGATTTTAGGGTGAGACTAAAATCTCCAATTTGGTCTCAGTGTTTAAGAACTAAAGTGAGAGTTAACATTCAGGGGAAGGGAAGTGGGATCTCTGGAGTGAGAGTCAATATCCTCCCAGTCTAACCACGGATTTAGAGACTAAACCTGATATTAGCCAACGATTCTCTATAACACTTGACTAAGGGTAGAAAATTAAAATTGCTCCTATTTGACGCAATACAAATTCAAACAATTTATCTCTCTCATTTAACCAAAAACTCATTGTAGTGAGAAATATGTTTTCTCATATTTGATAACTTCATCACAGAAACATAGTTTGGTAGTTACAGTTTAACTTTACTTTACATTCTCGCCACTATTTGATAATTTAATTCTGACAGCTCCTTAAATATTCGAAATTAGTATAGTAGATTTTCTTTATTACTGTGAATTTCCTAATTCAGATTACCATATCAAATTTAAACTTTCATCGTGGGATCGATATTTGGGGCTTAAACAGAAAGTCATGTATTACTTGACAACGATACATATACTTGCATAGAATCCCAACATAAATTGTTTTAATTTCTTATTCATAAATAACGAACCAAATTTTTGGTGTCGCTGCAAAGCGGAGTCAACTTTATTAATTTTACACATCTATAATTACCTGGATCACACCACTACTGTCGGATACAAGCCTTGGAGAAGGAACACCTTGGCGATACACTCGAAATCAGAGATGGATCCAAAAACTGCTTAGCAATCAACACACAACGATTATGAATAAGACTAGGTAAGTAGGCAAATAGGCAAATATTAAAAGAGAGCGGAAAGGAAAAAGGCAAGAATTTGAAATGCAGTTCAAAAAGGAAAGGATTAGGCAGGGGAGACATTAACACAGGTGAAAAAGAGGGGCAGAAGCTCGGTTATGGCCGGTCTGGTCCAGCAAGAAGGCTGGACCGGTTAATGGTTTGTACCAGCTCAAACTCGGGAGCCCTGCGTTAAAAATGGTCGATCCAGTTCATAGAGGGAATGAAGGGCGATTGAATTAGTTTAACATGTTTTATGAAACTTGAGAGTTTATTAGTTTATTTATCCTTTAAATTTTAGATTTTATTGAATTATAAGTATTTTTTTGGACTTTTTAAGTATTTAGTATTTAATTATTGCAGTAAAATATTATATATTGTTTGAAATTTAATTTTTAGGCTCACTCTCAATGTTTGACTTCAATTTAGGTATTGTATCACATTCTTTTTATATTTTATATCAATTTTTAAGTTATATTTTATATTTTATGACTGTTATCAATATTTAAGTTATATTTTACATTTTATAACTATTAATGAAGATATTTATCAATTAATACTTTCATATAACATTTTAGTGCTTTATTTAATAAAAATGCCGCTTTGTTCTGCGCTTAAAACTTTGAAGTTAAAATAAAGTCTTGTGTATCGCACTGCGCTCCATGCTTTCCACTTATAACACTACTATAGGTTTTGTAATAGCAATTATGGAAGGATGAACGAATGAATTTACTTTTAGGAATTTAGTTTACCGATGTACCATCAATGCATTCCTTTTGTTCTATCATCTTTTGAAGAATGCTGATGAAAATTTTGGACAAGATTGACACATTGAAGGACACTTTTTAAAGTCTATTTACATATCTTTATTTCTCTTTTTTCCTTGGAAATAATGTTGTATCATTTGTATTTTATTCTACATTAATTAACCAAGCGAGTAAAAAATTATTTTTGGGCATTTACATATATGCAACACAATTCCTATGAATTTAGATATCTAACACCTAACTTCGATTTTTCTATTTCTGACACTCCAAATTTTCACATCATATCAAACATATTACTATTATTAACTTTTTAACAGTGAAATACACTTTGTCATGAATAGGTAAAGTGGTGTTAATTTAAATATCAAAGTTTATGGGTTGTTTGAAATGCAATGTAAAATATTTATGAAATGCTCTGATTACAATATATTTGAAATACTTTTGAGTTGTTTGGTTCACTGTAAAATAAACATAGGACTTTATATATATATTTTTTTATTTGGTTTGAATTAAATTGAAAACAATATATTTTAAAATATATTTTCTTGTCTGACGGCGGCAAGAGCCTTGTAGAAGGTCGGCGTTGGCGGACAAGCGGGGTGCAGGAGGACGGTGGGTGGCAAGCAGTAGGTGGTGACTTTACCGATAACATTTTACCGTAATTTAAATTGGCTAAATCAGCCAAATTCTAAATTCAAGCCAAAGTAAATTAAGTTGTGAACTTCAAATTTATTTATATTTTACATTTTATTTATAATTATTCGTACCAAATATATAATTTCCTAAAATCTTTGTAAAAGAATTATAATACACTGCAAATCTTTCCAACCAAACAATCTCTTAGGTGTGAAATATGCAGATGCATAAGATACGCGTGGCATGTATGTAAATCTTCACTTTTTTTTCACCCGTCAACCTTTTTATAATGAAGCATGAAATTATTGTTGTGAATAAATGGCACAGGATGCGGGCGGTGATGGTAGCGAAAGTTTCAGGACCTGGCGCCAATAAGTCTGATGATGATGATAAGCCTTGCGTTGATCGTCTCAACAATAATACGTTGACAGAGAACAACAACTGGAACCGATGCATTTCGATTCTGTTGTCAAAACCTGTGTTGGCATTGGAGTTCAATTTTCTCAAAATGAGAGTGAATGCTCCAACCGTGGTAGCTTCTCCCCACCAGATTAATGTAGCAGAAAATACAAGTAGTTGCTTCAGAAATAGCTAGCCTCCTTTTATGCGAGAGTTTTTAACGGTATTACTCTTAACACTCTGATAAAGTATTTAATGTGCATGACTTCTTTCTAATTCCAAAATATTAAATTTATCATCCTGGATTTTTTGAAATGGAGCAATCAGTTATTTAATTTTGTGGCATTTAAATACATTCCACCCTTTTCATATGTTTTGACATGTCTAACATCAAAGCTTTAGTTTTTTACATTTATACAACCCAAATCTTTCATATCACATAAAAACATACCAAAATTTTAACTTCTAAATGAAATACACCTTTTCACTCATAGGTAAGGTGACACATATTTAAAAATTGAAGTATAGTTGTTAGATATGTAAATACATAAGAATTGAATGGTGTGTATGTAAATCTTCCTTTAGTTTTTCGTTATTTTACTTGCAGAATATTGTTACTTGAACATTGAGGTTATAAAAATCTATATTATTATACCAAGGAAAAATATGGCAATTTTTTTGAAAAGGATGCTCTCTTCTTGCACTCTCCTCTTGTCTCACTCTATCTCTCATTCTCCCCTTTCTCCTTATTGCTAGCAGGGTTTGAGCACAATTCACAAACATATCGACATATCTGAGTAAAAAATTCTGAAAGTTAAGATATATTAATGTACATATTGTTATGTCACGTTCTGTCTTTTTATGTAATATCTTGCAGTTTTGCCATATCCTACGGTTATCATATCTTGCAATTTTATGTTATGTCATTTTATGTAGCCATATGAAATGAACCAAGAATGTTAACTTGGACGGTCAACTCGGTTGGTGAAAAAGCCCGAGTCAGCTCAGCACATGGCTGCTTAGCGAATTTTTTAAGGCACATACATTTGCTTTAGGAACCATGAAAAGAGTAAACGAGTTAAAATATGAAATTATGCATTGTTCGTCTCTATAAAACAAATATAAATTTCTATTCAAAAAGTGAATTTATTAGATGTATTTATTCTAACGAGATAGAATTACAACTATTTAAATAAAGATGAGAGGAGCATTTCACTATGTCATCTATGTAGGGCCTCTTAGCACTTCTCCAGGGAATCATCTTAGGGGCAATTTGGCTAGACAAATAGGATCTCATTTTGGAGGTATTTTTGCTCACCTTCAGAGAATAGTCTCATAGATTGTTAGCTCATCTTTGCTATTATATTTTTTTTATTCATGTCTTTTGTTATAGGGTGAATTCTCCAAGTGCTGTTAGTGAAAAATAAATATCGTTCTCTTCATGCCACTAGATGGACTATCCCTTGTAATATAACTCAGTTACAAAAAGAATTCCGATGTTTTCATTAAAGTCAAGTTATCTTTTGCCTGAGGGTCTTGGTTCTTCTGCAGGGAGTAGATGCCTTAGTTTTTAAACTTTACTAAGGTCAATATATTATGATTTTTAATCTCAAAGTTAATTGACTTCATTCCTTATTTGATCGAGTTATATTTTAAAAAAGTATTTTCAAAGCTGTCCCTTGAATTCAGTTATTGACTCAAGTAGGGTCTAAAATTTGTGACAATTTTATTTTACTCTTAAAAAATTGTTTTCATGGGGCAAATTCCTCTATTTACCAAAATTATTTTGGAGAATGAAAATTATGCAGCATAAATTAGGGATAGAAAAGTTTAAACGATGAAATATTAATTATGAAAATAAAAGATTTAAAAATAGAATATTTTTTCTCATATGGTGAGAATTTTTTTGGTTTGATCTTTGATTTCCTCGTGGATTTGTCTACCTATCCTTTTATATTGAAGGCATGCAACACCACATCTTTGAAGGTGTTGAATCCAAGGAGAAGAGGAGTGTGTGTGTGTGTGTGTGATAGAGGTCTAAATGTAAAATTAAAGTTTTGGATGGTATAAATGCAAAATGCAGAATTTTAGTGTTAGATATGTAAATGAACAGGACATAGGAACTGGGTGGTATGTATGTAATAATAATATTATTATTTTGGGTTTATTAGCATAATTTATGAAAGAAGTGAATCATTCTTGCCGACTGCGGTCACTGAATTTTGAGAAACGAAAATTGCACGTTAACTGAGCCCAAACAATACTTAAAAATTTGGGTTTTGGTTAAATCGATTTGGGTTAAGATATTAATCTGTTTTACTTTTCTGAGTTGCTGAGTAGGATTCGGGTTGATATGTGAACCTAAAATTAACCTGTATTTGAAATTGTTCCAAAATTGATTTAATTTTAACCCAAATAAATTTTTGGTTAGAGTTGGACTTTTCAACTTAGATAATGTTTAGGTTAGATTTAAGTTAAAGCTATTTGGAGCTCCTTAATTTTAGGAAATTATGTGTTTGAATCACAGCTTCAGATAAAATAGAAAATGAAATAATAAATTAAAATTCATATTACAATTCAGATTTTTATTTCCTTATCCATTCAAATTTTCATGGAAGCAATAAATTATTTTTTTCTAATTGTATATTTATATTATATCTATTGCTCATCAGTTATGCATTAAAAAATTACATAATATATATAAATTATATGAATAATTTTTAGACTTGACAATTAAATTATTTTATCTATTCTAAATGATTTTTGTTTCTACTGATTATCATTATCCTGTTTTTTTTTTCTTTAAAACTTTATTAAAAATTAAATAAATATAATTTATTCATAATACTAGAATTGAAATGACGTTATTATTATAAGATATAACCTCAATTTTTTTATCTAAACATGTAGAGATGCATGCGGTGTCCAATTTACACTGTAGATCACGGTAATCTACAGTGAAGATGCAATCAAAACATTTTTAAAAAATAAAAAATAAAAAAATTTAAAGTGGGAGTCATCGAAATACATCATCACCGTAAATCACCGTGATATACGGTGTAGATCGGACACCGCATGCATCTTTGCATGAGATGTCCGTATGCAATAAATTTTCTAAAGAAGAAATGAGCAGTATTGCGCATTTTCTCCTGCCCACAAACTGAACTGGTAAAAGAAAAGAAAAGCTAATTATTTCTTGTTTGCCAAATTTGTGGATTAGCGGGGAGTAGGATGAGAATGTGTCAAGTCATTTCGTTTGAACCGAAAAAATTTTTTTTTATTCGAACAAAAAATTACTCGGAAATAAATACCGTCCTTGCGATGCGTCATCTCTCACAGAAACTGCTATTTATCCACCCACAGCAGCAGGAGTTGCATGGTACACATGATTANTAAAAAAATTCTTAGAAACTAAACTTTAATATTTACATTAATAATAAAATTTTTAATATCACATTAAAAATATCACTTTTATTAATTTGTTAAAAGCCGAATACATTTTTTAAGCATAATTTTATAATATTAAGTTATAAATATAAATTTTATTGATTTGTCATCAATAAAATTCCATCTTACGACACAAATCTCAAGGTATAGCATGGATTTTGGGATAAACAGGAAATTGTTAAACTTTGATTAAGAGTTATCCATAACTCTGATTTCTCTGATTTCAGCAAACTTATAGGAATACTGATTGGTTCAACGAGACAGACTCAATGAGACCAGCTTTGATCCAATTTGAACTGAATTAAGCCCTGATCAAGCCATTAAGTCATGTTTAAAAGTTTTTCAAATACATTTGATACGTCAAATGGATTTCGAATCTGACAAGTTTATAATCGAATCGAGCGTCTCGGCGATCCAACAATCCCAAGATCGCTTAATTTTGACATCATTAAGGCACTCAAATGTCCATGAAACATCATATGATCGATGGAAGCACTCTGAGTTGTCTGATCAAAGTTATTTTCCCCCATTTATTGCACTCGCGATTCTATGAATAGAGCTTCATCCCTCTTATAAGATAGGAGGAGAGCTTGATACTTGAGAAGGAATTTAAAGCTTCGAGTAAAAACTGAAGTACAACATCACTCTTGCCGTCATGGACCACCGCCAACGACTGTCGACCACCACAAACCATCGTCGACGACTGCCGACAGCCGTCCGCCGTTAATTATCACCAACCGTCGACCGTTGTCGCCCACCTCCAACTGCCGACAGCCATGGACCACCGTCAACCACCACAAATTTCAATCGATCACTGCCAACTGTCGTCGATCACCGCCAATCGCTATCGTGCGCTGACCGTTCATGACGATAAATTTATTCGTCAGTCGACATTGTAACTTGAGAAATCTAGTAACACTCGCCTGTGAGACAAATGATTGCAATTGTGCACATATTTATATAGTGAAACTCTTCAGCTGGGCCAGACCTTGTTATTTTCCTTTCCGAGTTTTTCACATAAAAGTTCCCGGTATTACTATCAGTTGTTTTATTTCATCTGAGTGTGTATTGAACCTTCGTACCATAATAAAATGATAATCTACTATTCTACTATTGCGAATTTTCTAACTCTCATGAATTATAATTTAGATGTTAGTTATATAAATTCATAACAATTGTGGTCCATATATAATTTTTTTAAAAATATTATACATCGTACCACAATTCGATCTTTGTTAAATACTTTAAAACTCACAGCTGTTCTTTTTGTCTCCATGAAATAAATAGCTTGACTTATTGAGTTGATACAATACGAGACAATTTTATATTTTAGGTACATTTACACATATACCAGAGAATTTTTGTTTATTTTCATAAATAACATCAAAGCTTTCAAATTCACACACATAACATTCAAAGCATTGACATCTTAAAATAAAAAAACCATTATCACACTTTTTAAAAATAAAAGAAATTTTTATGCATTTGTTTTTAAAATGAAAGTTTATAAATATAAACATTAAATTTTAGATGTTATATACGTGAAAAATTATTGCATCAGGACTCCGCACGTAGGGCTAAGTGCGAGCAACGTTTTCAAAACTCCGCCGTACTGTTTGGTTCGCGTCTTTCACCAGCTTATCTGAAACTGCGTTTGAGTTTTTACACTAAACACATGCCGCAGGAGTCGGCCTGCGAGCCGCGTTTCAGTATAAACAGCTTATCCTGAAACGCACAAGCTGCCCCAAACGGACCCGAAATCATGTCACGTTGAGGTACAAAAAAATAGAAAAACTGGTCTGGTAACACAGGGGAATATTTCCCCCATATTATTCTGTGTTATTCAGATATTATTGTATGTTATTCAGGTGTTATTGTGTTCTGGGAATATTCCTGGTGTTACAATAACATAATAACACATCAATAACACTCGAATAACACACAATAACACCTGAATAACACATAATAACACTTGAATAATACAGGAAGAATATTTTCTTATGTTACCGGGCAGATTTTATTCTTTTAACTGTCTCCGCCACGTGACGTGATTTTATTAGATTTTGCATGTAACTCTACATTTGGAGTTATGATGCAATATTATATACGTAGATACACATAAATTGTATGGTCTGTAAGTAAATTTCCTTATATTTTCTTTAAAAAATTAAGGTTTTATGTTTATAATTTTTGGTCGAGCAGCAAATTATATTAGAATTTTGAAATATTACATATATAAGAATCACAAATTTTTCTCTTGCAATTATTTAATTCATCTCTAAATCCTTTCTTCTTATTCTGTTTTTCATAATTGCAAAAAAAAAACTTAATTTTAATTAATTTTATGCACCAATTCTTTAATCTTTCTATAAATGAAATAAATGACATCACTTTGAATAATGCAATCTTTCAACTACTTTTATAGAAATACCAATGCTTGCATTAATCTATGTAAACAGCAATAAATATAATAATTGATGCACAATATATAAGTTTAAAATATAATTAATTTTAATGATCATAAGAAAATAATAATTAGAAAAATTTTGAAAAATCAATCTTTTAATGAAAAAACAAAATTTGATATCTCTCTAGCAAATTTACATCATCTGTCACGAAGTTCGAGACATGACATAGATCTTGATACAACTTTTTGAATAATAAATCTTTAAATCTTGATAAAAACTCATACAGAACTCCGATTTCAACAAATATATAATCAAACTGATTGGTTCGACAAAAGAACTCAATGTTACTAAAATTAGTTCAATGTAAGTCAAATTAAACTCATATCAAGTCATTAAACCACACTTGAAGGGTTTTCAGAGATATTTAGAAGGTTAAACGAATGTTGAATCTATCAAGCCTATAATCGAAATTGGCATCTCGACAAGGCGAATCCAACGTGCCCAATACTGTTCAATTCTGACATCGTTTAGGCACTCAAATGTTCACTAAACATCGTTTGATCAAAAGAAGTCATCTAGACATTCTGATCAAATTGATTCATATTTCTGCATTCATTGCACACAAAACATTATAAATAGAGTTTCACCCCTCTCATGAGAGGGGCATAATGCTTGAGAGAGAATTTATTACATTAAACCCCAGACCGCAGTTGATCACCGCCAGCCGCCGCTGATCGCCATCGGCCACTGTCGATTGCCTTCAACAACCACTGAACGTCGTGGAACACTTCTGTCTCCGTCAACCACCACCGGCCGTCATCAATTGCTGCCAATCATTGTCGAATACCTCAACCAGAAGCCGCGACTCTATGTTGTAGTTTTAAAAATATAGTAATCATTTCCTGTTTATGGGACAAAGAGCTTTGTAATCATCAACTTATAGTGAATTTTTACATCTGGGTCAGTCCATATGATTTTTCTCTTTTAGGGTTTTCCACGAAAATTTTTTTGTGTCATTATTAGTTGTTTTCTTTTATCTGAGTGTGCGTTAAATTCTCGTGTAACATTAAGACGATAATTCATTATTTAACGATCCTAAATTTTCTAACACACATCAACAATAAAAAAAGAAAAAAAGAAAAAAAAATGTATTAAGAGTTGCCATGAAAATTAGTCAAGATTATTACTTGTGAACGTCATTGCTAACATATTGCAGTTACTTATATTATTATTATAACTTATATAGCGACTGAATGAAACGTTTTGGGCCCTCCTTATCTTTAAGAGATCTGTCGATTTTGTCTCAAGCCTGTCGGTCTGACACAATTTGTGAATGTGATTGATGGTTAATTAGCTTGGGATTTTAAAGTAAGGGCAAAGGCTAACTGCATTTTTAAAATGATTAAAAATTATTAATCTTGTGCAATAATTTTGACAGACGTCGAAATACTTCGCGACGGAACCGAGCTTCACCACTTTCTCAAACGAAGCCTTGGCATGCAATCATTTGAATTTTCCCCTATGAACACCGATTGCATTGGAGGCTTTGTTTTCCTTATCTCTTAAAATTATATGGTAATGGTATGTATGTAATCCAGATGCTTTGATGGGATCATATGTTATCAAGCAAAACAAGTCTTGTGAATCGGAGTAAGTAAAGACATCACAAGGATGAGTTCCAATCTAACCATTAACCATAGGTCAACCGACACGGACATATTAGAGCTCAGCCATTGAGGAGAAAATGATAGAGTTGCTGAATGAGAAAAGACTACCCAAAAACTAGTTGAGCTACGAATCAATCAACCTACATAGCCTCAGGAAAAAAATAAACCAACATGAGGGCGAAACATTGGATAACTGCCAATGGCAAAACAAGGGGTCAATCGATTAAAAAATAATAAGGGCTTAGTTACTATTTTATAATATCTTTTATCTTCTAGAGGATTGTAAAGTATTTAGTAAATTATAAGAACTCCAGAAAGATATATAATTCTCACACTTTTTATATTATATCACTCTTTCTTTCACAAGGTGCCACACACACAAAAATGTTAATATCAGAAGGTGTCAGTTATACGAAAATGTGTCAGACATATTAAAATGTGCCAATAAAGATAACAATAACTGATAACTCTCAGGGATATTAATAATTGACAACTCTAAGAGACGATAATAATCGATAATTCTCAGGGGGTAATGACTTATAACTCCGAGCAACAATGATGTAATTTTTACATTTTTATACTCCTATCATCTAAAAATATGATGCCCTTTTTCATATAAGGAAACTAAGGTCATTCGTGTTTTCCATCCATGTAGGCATAGCTATCATCTTGTCTTGCAACACTTCTTTCAATATATAAAATATGTCTAAGAGCCCACGAAAGATATCTTCTTTGCTCCAATGAGGGCAATAGTTACATTATTTTTTCTCTCACTCAGTTTCTATGCTCTACTCATTGGGCATGATCTACGTGATAAATTAAAATTCAATAATATCATAACAAATATTATATTTAGTGCGTATATAGAAATATACATCTATTAAGTCACACATAAATAATTTATATTTCTATCATTTAACATTAAGAATATTAATGATTGTCCATAAAAAAAATGGCTAATTTTTTTGCTATTGAATTGTAATGCAAGCATCTTCGTAGCACATTGTCCGTAAAAAAATACTTGCCTATATCTAAATTTGTAAATTTAAACTCTGTTATATCAAAGTAAAAATTAATGAAGGGTACACTCATCAAGGACTCCGGATTATCCAAAGTCCAATAAAGAGACGCTACGTATAAAGTGGACCCATCACAATACACTATAATTGATTCACTTTATAGGTGTTGCTCTCTTATAAGACTTTGAATGCATTCAGAGTATTGACCTAATTTTATCTCGTTAATATGAGGAGAAAAATTTGCTGTCCTAAGACATTAGAGTTTATTTAAAAGGTACTTAGGATTATATGGGCGTTATACCCTAACATCTCCGTCAAAAGAAAACTTATTTTAATAATGGGATGAGGGCGTACTCGTCTTCTACCGCATTCTAAGCTCCGGCTGAGAACCTCTGTCGCAAAATCCTATTGGTTCCCTGCTCCTCTCTGCGGTCGAGCACACGCTGCTCTATCTCCCTCTCCGATCCAGCACATGGCAGCACTCCGTCGCTTGAGACCCGTCCCAGATCCCTCCCTTCTTCCCTCCAAAGAGCAGCTCCATTGACTCAGCATCTCCTGCCAACCTCACTCCCTCAAATCCTCCGTTCGCAGACGTCGGGAGCTCTTGGGCTCACCGGCAGTGCTTGTTCTCTTTAACAAGAATAGGATTGCTCCCCGCAGCTCTTTTCTTTCTCCGGTTACCAGCAGCCCATTTCTCAAGCTTGCAGCCTCCATCTTCTAATTCCCTTCCTACTAACCCTTCTTATTCCATCATTCTTCTCTTGCTCCCAAACTCAGAGTCCAGAAGGTCCCAGCAGCTCCCTTTACTTCTCGAGCTCATAAACCTTTGTAGTTGCCTTAAGGTAAATGGAAGAGAAATGGATTTACAATTTCTGTGAGATTTATTGTTGTAATTATGTTATTTGTGGATGCTTAAATCTTACCCGATTTCAGCTGCCAAATAGTTACAAAGATTAAATTTCATTTTAACTGTGTTGTAAAGTTTCCCTTTATTGCGATGTTAAGAATCTGTAGGTTTATAATTGTAATTTTGAATGTATTTTAGTGAGGCCGCAATCAGATTCAAGATTTTGCAGGTTTTTTGGTTGCCATTTGAGTGATTTGATTGCAGGATTTATGGCTGCTGTTTTAATTGTTTTAAAAGGTTCATGTTATACTCATATTTATATTTGTTG
>JXCR01144941.1:60642-75580 GCA_002079205.1 Phalaenopsis hybrid cultivar | reverse complement strand
AAAAACTAAGTAATATTTCGTTAATTACTCAGTTCCCAATTTCACCTTTCCGGAGAATTTTTCTGAGTGTATAAAATGAAGGGGGCAATCATATACATAGCTCTCGAAACATTGCTATTTACAAATTTAGCATCTTATATCATACATTTATCAAATTCTCAATCAAATATCAAAATTCATGATAAAATCCAAAGCCCATATTATTCATTTTAATCAAATTCACAATAATTTGGTCGCGTGGCACCTGCAAATGCATCGATTCGATAGTTTAAAAAGATCATCTGTGCTAGTTTTCTAAATAACAACGTTTGAGTGTTGTATGTGTAATGTTACAAAGCACCCTCCCACTGCTACCGCACTAACATCCACACTAGTATTTGTTTTTTTTTTTTAATTTTCTTTTTTGAAAGCTTGAAAATCGAAGCACAAATTTGTTGCAAGAGGAGTTTGATCCCAAAAGCTTGCCAATAAATTCTATGACCTTTCATCAATTATATTAATTGTCATCCATTTAATGTTTTTAAATTTTGAAGTGGTGCAACAATGTTGGGTGCATTTAACAGCTTGTAGTAGTGTTGTTACTTTGTATGTCCATTTGCGTAAATCCTGATGCTTCTTTGTGGAGTTATTTCTTTGCAGACCTCACAAACTCTGCTGCATTTTGAGTCCACCCCCCAATTCCTATATGTTTGCATATCTGACACCTATACTTTAATTTCTTTACATTTGTACCATTTAAATCTTTCAGATCATAAAAAAAATACCACCATTTTAACTTATGCATAGGTAAGGATGAATGCATGTAAGATAATGTGATGATTATAATTATGCAATTTTTTTATATAATATTTAAATACAGGGTATTTTCGCTTTAAATATTTAGACTAAGGTTCAACTTAAAATTTGGAGAGGGTATCTTTTTTTTATTTAATTTTAATTAATTTTTTTTCTAATCGTGATTAATTTAAAAATCAGTCTGATTCTGGCTGTTTTTTGCTAGATTTATCTTATTTGCTTGTTTAAAAATAGAATATTTATGCGTGAAACACAGTTTTTAATGTTATTATATGAAATTGTAATTATATCATAATTGGGCTTTTATAAATCTGAGAATGAGACAATTTGATTTTGCCGTTGATCGTGCTTTTCTGAGATTTGGTAAACTCGGATTTATGTAATGTAAAACCACTGGACCNTATATATATATATATATATATATATATATATATATATATATATATATATATATAGATATATAGATATATAGATTGTTGACTATTATTTCTTTTTTATGAGCATTACAAGAAAGCAAGAAGACCCTAAAAAAACCCAAAGAAAGAGCTCTTTTAAACCAAATGAAAGAAGCGAGATCTGAGCTGTTCGGTATAGCTCTATCATCAATCCAATAAAAAAACATCATGCAATCTTTGCGAAAGAATCATGCGGCAGAAGACNATCTGATGAGTGAGTTATCAATTTCTGAACTTAGGAAGATGTGTTTTTGGTGAATGTGCGACTTCTTATTTCGTCATCTACTTTATTTTATTATAAAATTATTTTGGGATCATTAACCAAACTGGAGTGATTGACCTCTCTGAGACGCGCTTTTATTGATGAAACACTGTTTTTGTATCTATATCTAGTTGATTCTATAGTCAGATTACTCTGAGTGACCTTATAAACTTTTTTTCCTTAGATTATGGTGCATTCATATAGACCTCTGCCTTGGCGATTAGTTTTTGCTTCATTGTTCGTTGTATTGGTTTTAGTCAGGCTAGTTTGTGCAATTTTTCTTATTGACTTAATTCTATGTTATTGCAATATGTTGAAATATTAGACTAGAGCAGCATATCTTATTGATAGAAATAGTGGTATATAAACCCTATAGAAGAGACACTCCTAAGAAAATAAATAAAAGTAGAATAAAAAGATTAGGAAAGAAATAAAAATAGAATAAGGGGATGTGAGTGCTATATGTACAATAACCTCGACGTACGTGTGAGATTGATAGACTAGTAGAGAATTGATTGGATCTAAGTAGCTTGATTAAGTACTCCATCCGACTTTTCAAAGAGTCGGAGGATTCCAATATGTTTTGGGCAAGAGCGGTTGAATCGTGGTAGACTCCAATGTTGCAGTATGACTCGTGCAGCAAAAGATTTGGCAAAGTATTTGTTATGTCGGTTTTTCGTGGAGCTTCCAACACTCGTCACGAGTGTGGTTTGGATAATCACAAGTGGGGTGACTTGCCCGAGAGGGCTGAGTACTACTAAAGACCTAGGCGGGCGATTTAGTTGAAAGGGTGGAAGTACCGAGCATGAAAAGCCTCTAGCTCTCTTCACGGTGAATCTCAGTGAAAGCAGTGTGAGCTGAAGGAAGAGGATCCAAGCTAAGAATACAGCCCTGAACTTCGTCAAGGTCTTTGTTGAGGCCTGTTGGGAATTGGAATATGCGATCATTTTCAATATTATTCTAGAAGAGGGAAGGGTCGGAGAGTCCCAAGTGTAGTCGTAGTACAAGTTACTTTTCGCTTTCCATCCGTAGTGCAATCAGGTCATTGCGGATCAACTGAGACACCTCATAGAGTTTGCTGGAATTTTCTACATTAAGTAGATATCACGGACCGTCGTCCGGAGGGCATTACGGAAGGTAGGAACAGATATGAATAGGTTTCCATAGAGTTATCCATATCCAAAGCTTCATATGATTGGTCAATCTTTCGAGGTTTACAAATCATGTCTATGAGGTGATTGAATTTCCTGCGTCCTTTGATGAATAAGGCTACGCTTGTGACCATTGGAGAAAGTTAATGTTGTTCAGTTTGTGAATTGTGGTCAAGAAGTTCATGTTGGTTTTTGGTCCTTCGGTCTGCACAAAATAAGAGGTTGGAATCGAACCTCCGATGGAAGCAGGAACACTTTCTGAGGATGGGTCAGTGCTGAAAGAGTTTGCCATGATTTTGATTGAGCCAAAGGAAATTTGGTTGGGATTCCGAGACATCGTCGGATTTCAGCTGTAGATCACCGGCTGTTGATGCAAAAAATAGGTAATTCAGATAACTGCAGGAGAAAGACCAGCCGCTGAAGAAAAACAATGGGGAGGACATGCAGAGACAGCTGGCGAGAGACTTTGCACCTGCAGGGAAGAGGCTGACGGTTGTCAAGGAGGCCAGTAGTTGTAGGGACAGCAGGGGAGGGCCGACGGCTGCAAACTTCAACTGGAAGGGTGCTAGCAGTTCCTTCCGGAGACCTTGCAGGGAAGGCCGACGGTGGCTGGGATCTAGTATCCCAATTCTGATACCATGTTGAAATATTGGAGTAGAACAAAATATCTTATTGATAGGAAGAGGGGTATATAAATCCTATTACAAGGGGCACTCATATGAAAAAAAAATAAAAATAGAATGAAGGGAAATATGAAAGCAAATAACAACAAATAAACTAAAATTTGCATATTAATAACGGCTAGGAATAGCTGTTATTATTTTAATATTCTAATACAATAAATTGTCCATGTAATTTTTCTATAATTTATCTGTTACTAGAGTTATTGTAAGAGGAATCTAAACCAATGTTTGAATGCATTTGAAATAACGAATTTTGAAGTGGGCAGGGGAACATTGATATTTAGTCTATGCAAATCTTTAATGTTTCTTATATAGAACTTCGCTAATATCATTTGTGCTATTCTTGGCTTCTTAGAGGACTTAAAAAAACAAATGAACCCCAATAGACATCTTTCCCATTTATTCCACCCTGGGAGAGACTTTTTTAATGAATATGTTAAGAATTCAGCATTCTTAAAGCATATGGCTCAGCCGATATTTTCTCTCCCACATGAACTTGTTCTGGGAATTTATTTTATTCTGTTGGCTCCGAAAGCGGCAGAGCCTAAAGAAGGTAATAACCTGCTCCTTTAAATACCGAAACCTCTCAAAATTTCTTGTTGCATTGTTTTTAATATTTTTATTTTTTAGAATCGTTATCATTTAATGGTGCTGACATATCTGTTGGGTCGCTGATCGTGCTTGCTATTCTCAGGTATCTGCCACCGGAATGTTTTGAGTTGAGAAAAACACCATTGATATCATCAAAGGTCAGTGAAATTACCCGCCACATATGAAATGTCTTTGGTTCTATAAGTTGATCTGTGCAACCTTGAAGGTAAAAGTTAGTTTTACCATGAAGAGAGAACATATCATTTTTTTAAAAAACTGGAAATGATTTTTCCTTTCAAATTGCTCAACTACCTGTCATAGCAGTTATTAAATCTTCATTTTCTTTTTCCTTGGCTCAAAAGAAATCAATTTTCCTAAACCTAAAGATTTATATTCTAGAATTTTGCCAATTCTCTGCATTGATGCTCCTTGTAATTTTTAAATCTCTTCTTATATTGCACCATGTACAAAAGCTGATCTTGCAAGATAAGCTCACTGACTAATTACTTCTTATTTTATGTGATGCTTCAATATTCAAAATTAAGTTATCTGTAAGTGCTGTCTATTATTTCTTACGTCATGAATCTTTAAAATTCATGCATGGCGAGCTTAGCTTCATTATTACAACTTCCTGCTTTCCGGCGATGTAAACTGAAAGGTTTTAGACAATAAGAGAGCTCATTGTTGATCTCAATACAAATTGCACTACTTGACAATGTCAAACACATCGCCAAAATGAACATTGATTGTTGTGTCATGTAAATTATGGTATTTATGTATCGATCACGCTCGAAGCCATCCAAAACATTTACCAATTGTAAGATGGACCACTCCATTGCATCTGGAGCATTTGGATTACCTAAAAGAGGTTTTCTATGATCGAAACAACTACAATGTGAGAATGACGGATTGCCGGAGCGATGCACACAATTTGAATCTGATATGCCTTGGTTGCTGTCGAAATCACACAAATGTCCTTCGTTCACCAAACAAACTATATGAGCAAGTTCAGGACATCAAAATTACCTATAAATGGCCCTCATATTTTCTGGGTTCTGCATGACGTTTGATGAGACAATTCGAGGCAACGATTTGAACTTGAATTATGTTAGTAATGAAGATGCGTGTGCAGAGATTAATACACAAGCAACTCTATTTAAAAATATAGATATAGGGTAGGATATGGGAAACAAACGGGACTGGGATAGGGTTAGATGGGATTTAAATTTGAATTTTCCCATTCCGACTACATCTTAACATCACATCTACCCCCTAACATCAATTTTTTTTTTTAAAGCCAAATAAAACCTAAATTACTATCAAAACCAAGAATTTTCTCTTCTAAGCCATTTCCTTAAACGATAGTCGGCTCTTTTTTTTTTTCCGAAACTAAAAGTCCCAATTGAATCTTCTAACTCCTCTCGCCGGCTAATTTCCAATCCGGCTGCCACCCTCTTCTGATTCCCCTTTCTATTGCACAACCCCAACAAAGCTCCTTTTTGGTGCTCTTCTGCTGCGGTTCTCTCGAATCAGCTTTTTTAACTTCAGCCTTCCCAGTTCTCTCAATCGCAACGACCTGGCCTGAGCTCAACCTAGGCACTCTCCATTCTTTGTTACCTTTTCATCTTCTTCTGTTCATACAAAAGCACACACAAATGCCCTTTCATCTTTTTCTGAGACTGACAAAAGTCATACTCTTTTTGTTTGTAATAACTTTCGACTGGTACTTTGAATTTCTTATTTTGCATTATTCTTCTTAATGAAGCAAATGACCAATTTTCTTGTTATTTTCCTGTCTGAGCCATTTTGCCTTGTGCTCGGACTAACCTTAGTTCTAAAGTTTAACATCTGATGCCTTTTTGTGATGCGCAGGTTGATGTCTGGGCAGCTGGTGTGATGTTGTACCAAATGCTTTTTGGTAGACGCCCCTTCGGACATGACCAGACACAAGAGAGAATTCTCAGGGAGGACACCATAATCAATGCCCGCAAGGTGGACTTCCCGCCAAAGCCTTCTGTTTCGAATGAAGCAAAGGTTAGAAAGCAAGTTCTCGCGTTTACTCCATTTTTATAATTTACATTTAATTCTCCTAATATCATCGAATTTGTCATTAGGTTGATTTTGATGAATCAAAATGTAGTTCGATCATGAGTTTTATCCAAATTTATTTCGAGCCGGCTTTATACATTTATAATAATGGTTCCTTGTCTGTTTTGCAGGAGCTAATTCGTCGGTGTTTGACATATAACCAAAATGAGAGACCAGATGTGCTAACTATTGCTCAAGATCCATATCTCTCTTACTTGAAGAGGTAGTCTGCCACATATTGATGCCTAATTTTATATAAATCATGTGTCGTTAAGTTCTACCCATGCAAAATCTTTCTGTGCATTTTGTAAAGTTCCTGTTTCACTGGTAATTTTTTCCCCCCTCTTGGGGTTTTTTTTGGCAAATGTCCTCCTTTACTGTAGAGAAAACTGTAGAGCTTGTTACAATAGAAAACATATTTTTTCTCTAGATAATGAAAAGGAGATATAGCATATCCCATGATTCAAAAAAAATATTTTTTTTTGGGTGATCTTTTAGATGCAATTCTCATTTAGTAGCAACATGGAGATTGTGGTTTATTATGATTTATATAATTAAAGTGGGTGTAAATGCAAACGTTGATCTACCTGGCCTTGTTTGTCTCATGCTATTTGGGTTCTGAACAATTTAGAAATTGGAATTATGGCAAATTAACCTTTGCATTTATACTTTTTTCAAGGATATACTGCTAAAATTATCTATTTTATGGTAAAGTTGCCTTTTGTCCGACAGGAAAAACATTGAAAAAACTAAGTAATATTTCGTTAATTACTCAGTTCCCAATTTCACCTTTCCGGAGAATTTTTTTGAGTGTATAAAATGAAGGGGGGAATCATATCATAAAAAAATACCTTCTTTACATTTGATTTCTTTACATTTCTACCATTTAAATCTTTCAGATCATAAAAAAATACCACCATTTTAACTTATGCATACGTAAGGATGAATGCATGTTAGATAATGTGATGATTATAATTATGCAATTTTTTTATATAATATTTAAATACAGGGTATTTTCGCTTTAAATATTTAGAATAAGGTTCAACTTAAAATTTGGAGAGGGTATTTTATTTTTTTATTTGTTTTAAATTATTTTTTTTCTAATCGTGATTAATTTAAAAATCAGACTGATTCTGGCTGGTTTTTGCTAAATTTATCTTATTTGTTTGTTTAAAAATAGAATATTTATGCGTGAANTATTTCGTTAATTACTCAGTTCCCAATTTCACCTTTCCGGAGAATTTTTTTGAGTGTATAAAATGAAGGGGGAAATCATATCATAAAAAAATACCTTCTTTACATTTGATTTCTTTACATTTGTACCATTTAAATCTTTCAGATCATAAAAAAATACCACCATTTTAACTTATGCATAGGTAAGGATGAATGCATGTTAGATAATGTGATGATTATAATTATGCAATTTTTTTATATAATATTTAAATACAGGGTATTTCGCTTTAAATAATTCGAATAAGGTTCAACTTAAAATTTGGAGAGGGTATTTTATTTTTTTATTTAATTTAAATTAATTTTTTTCTAATCGTGATTAATTTAAAAAGCAGGCTGATTCTGGCTGTTTTTTGCTAGATTTATCTTATTTGTTTGTTTAAAAATAGAATATTTATGCGTGAAACACAGTTTTTTATGTTATTATATGAAATTGTAATTATATCATAATTGGGCTTTTATAAATCTGAGAATGAGACAATTTATTTTGCCGTTGATCGTGCTTTTCTGAGATTTGGTAAACTCGGATTTATGTAATGTAAAACTAGTGGGCCAGTAATACACACATATACACAGGCCGCCACAGGGCCACAAATGCGTATAACAGCCCAAAGCCTGACCCAACCCTCATGCATTATTTACTGGCTTGAAATTTTAATATATATATATATATATATATATTCTTGGATGGGCTGTAAGTTAACATTATATTAGTGGGTATTCTTTTTGTTAAAATTCAAGCCATATGTAGATATCTTTTATTAATTTATTACATTAATAAATTATTTATTTCATCGGCACAATTAAGTATTAAAAAATATTACTTGGATTAAAAATTTAAGCATTATATTATCATAGACATAAAACAAGCAAAATATATTGCCGGAAGTTTGTTAACATGTTTTTCTTATTTCAAAGCCGTTCAAATATATAAATTAAATAAGCATTAAAATCATAGTCTTATTTATATAACGTTAATTTTAAAAGTAAATAGATAAATATTATTAAAAACTGCTGNAAAAATTTAAGCATTATATTATCATAGACATAAAACAAGCAAAATATATTGCCGGAAGTTTGTTAACATGTTCTTATTTCAAAGCCGTTCAAATATATAAATTAAATAAGCATTAAAATCATACAGTCTTATTTATATAACNATTACTTGGATTAAAAATTTAAGCATTATATTATCATAGACATAAAACAAGCAAAATATATTGCCGGAAGTTACATGTTTTTCCTATTCAAACCCGTTCAAATATATAAATTAAATAAGCATTAAAATCATACAGTCTTATTTATATAAGGTTAATTTTAAAAATAAATAGATAAATATTATTAAAAACTGCTATTGTAACACAATATTCAATTATTAAAGAAGTATATTAATTATTTATTTTATAATTAAAAATCTCTTATAAATTTTTTGCGGTGTCATCTCAGTGGTATGTATGTGAATCATCCAGTTATATATATATATATATATATATATATATTGTTGACTATTATTTCATTTATATGAGCATTACAAGAAAGCAAGAAGACCCTTAAAAAACCCAAAGAAAGAGCTCTTTTAAGCCCAATGAAAGAAGCAAGATCTGAGCTGTTCGGTATAGCTCCATCATCAATCCAATAAAAAAAATCATGCAATCTTTGCGAAAGAATCATGCGGCAGAAGATNCTTTAGAGAGACGCCAAAACAAAGAGTACACAACAGGACCATGCACAACAGCTGGCTTGTGCATGGGATAAATCTATCGCGTGAAAATCTCCTCAATGCCAGCCTAATTCACCAGCCGTAATGCTGCCACACCAGTTTCCGACCGACCATTGGGTTTCGGCCAATCAACGGCCTCCATACGGCCGTATGCCTCGTGCCGACCATCCCAAAATTAGGGGAGATTTTCATACATTCAACTCAATTCTTATGTATTTGTATATTTACATACATGTCACTCAATTCATTGTGCTTCCAGAAAGTCACCCTCGGGCCGACCACTTGCTTCCGATCGGTCTCCTGCCTCCGACCGATCATCTTAAAATCAAGGATTTAAATGCATACCACTCTATTCTTATTTTTTTCCTTGGGTGACATAAACTTGGGTAACTCTAAAAGTTCACACCAAATGAAAAACTCTTCTCCGGAGCGACCCACTGAAAGACTTCCGTCCGGGGTGAGAGAACTCCAACACTTATCATTGAGCAACTATCATAAAAATAAAATAGTCTGATAAATGTAAAATGCTACAACGAAGATGAGCAAATAGGACCAACCGTAGGTCATCTCAACTAAGCAGAGGTCAGTTGGCCGATCTGCAATGTAAATCAAAAATTGATCTGAAAAGCCTCAGGAGAGCACTAAGAGACATGCCGAATTCATTGGAGCATAATTATTGCATCATTGTAATTGTCAAAGTTTCTCATTTTTATCACAACTTCACTCCCATGAAGTAAGAGAATTTTGGGGCATTTATGCATGTCCGAAAATTACCAATGTTGATCTCGATGAGATCCGACAGTAGCATAAACCGGCTGATCACCTCATTCGACCGGCCCGCCCAGCTAACCAGTCAGCCATATTGCTGGATGAACCCAACAACGAGAAGGTGCCAAACGTACAAAAAATGTACCAAATATACGAAAATGTGTCAATATATAACTTTCATTGGCAACGATATAATTTTTACATTTTTATCCTCGTATCTTATATAAATAGGAGGATCTTTTTTCATATAAGGGTACTCCTGCCATTTGAGCTTCGTGGCCATTTAGACATCATTCTTCCCTTTTCTTGCAATAACTTGTTTCACCCATTCTTTCACTCTCTCTTTCTCAGAAATTCAACATAAATATTATTATATTTGATTAGTGGGTATTGTTATCAAAGTTAGTACCAACATTAAAATTTATGTTTGATTTAATGAATTTTTTAATGATATAGTGACTTGTTTTCGTTATTGGGGTATCTGCTCATAAAATATTAATTGAACTCTAGCATTATAAGTCACACTGATAAGTCATATATAATTTAGCCAATCATTAATAAAAGCATTTAGATGCTAATTTTATAATATATTAAACAGAAGTGCTATTTATTATATTATTTTAAAAAAAATTGAGCCCAAAAAATAATATGTGAAATTAGAGATATATTGGAAAATTAATTTCTCAACTACTATTTATTAGAAATTTATCATGTCAAGAAGTTTATGTTAAATATAACTCCTGACGTAGAGCTCGGAGCCCAATGAAAAAAAAAATAAAAAAAAAATTATTTTAGCACAAGGAAATATTTTTTTCGTGTTATTACGCATTATTCATATGTTATTGTGGTGATATTTATGTGTTATTGTGTTCTGGGAATAATCTAGATATTATAATAATACAATAACACCTGAATAATGCAAAATAACACATGAGGAATATTCTCGGGTATTACCAGGCCAGATCACAAGAAAACATGCGTTTCCCAGAAACTACGTGTCTGCATATCAGTGAACTTCAAACGTAACTCTAAGTTAGGAGTTAGGAGTGCTCATGTAATATTTTTTCCACTTTTAATCTTTTACAAACAGAATTGAGTTGCAGAGAATGCAAGAAATACATTAAAAATCAATGAAACAGCGAGCTCCATCGTCGATTCACGCATACGCCATTGAAAAATCCTTCGTGAGCAGATTCAAGCAGCAGAATGCAAAAACAATCAATCCATTATACACAAATTTTTACCAGCAATTAAAATTCTTTAATTCGCCGTTCAAGAATCTCAGATTTACAGATTCCAACCCGGCAGCACTACAATTTCAGTTTGCAAACACTGAAACTGATTCCTAAGAGATTGAAAAAGAGAGAGAAAGAGAGGGGAAAGAAGAGANCTTTAGAGAGACGCCAAAACAAAGAGTACACAACAGGACCATGCACAACAGCTGGCTTGTGCATGGGATAAAGCTGTCGCGTGAAAATCTCCTCGATGTCAGCCTAATTCACCAGCCGTAATGCTGCCACACTAGTTTCCGACCGATCATTGGGTTTCGGCCAATCAACGGCCTCCATACGGCTGTATGCCTCGTGCCGACCATCCCAAAATTAGGGAAGATTTTCATACATTCCACTAAGTTCTTATGTATTTGTATATTTACATACATATCACTCAATTCATTGTGCTTCCAGAAAGTCACCCTCGGGCCGACCACTTGCTTCCGATCGGTCTCCTGCCTCCGACCGATCATCTTAAAATCAAGGATTTAAATGCATACCACTCTATTCATATTTTTTTCCTTGGCGACAGAAACTTGGGTAACTCAAAAAGTTCACACCAAATGAAAAACTCTTCACCGGAGCGACCCACTGAAAGACTTCCGTCTGGGGCGAGAGAACTCCAACACTTATCATTGAGCAACTATCGTAAAAATAAAATAGTCTCATAAATGTAAAATGCTACAACGAAGATGAGCAAATTGGACCAACCGTAGGTCATCTCAACTAAGCAGAGGTCAGTTGGCTGATCTACCATGTAAATAAAAAATTGATCTGAAAAACCTCAGGAGAGCACTAAGAGACATGCCGAATTCATTGGAGCATAATTATTGCATCATTGTAATTGTCTTTTTAGCATTCAAAGTTTCTCATTTTTATCGCAACTTCACTTTCATGAAGTAAGAGAATTTGGGGCATTTATGCATGTCCGAAAATTATCAATGTTGATCTCGATGAGAGCCGACAGTAGCATAAACCGGATGATCACCTCATTCGATCGACCCGCCCAGCCATCCGGTCAGCCATATTGCCGGATGAACCCAACAACGAGAAGGTGCCAAACGTACAAAAAATGTACCAAATATACGAAAATGTGTCAATATATAACTTTCATTGGCAACGATATAATTTTTACATTTTTATCCTCGTATCTTATATAAATAGGAGGATCTTTTTTCATATACAGGTACTCCTGCCATTTGAGCTTCCTGGCCATTTAGACATCATTCTTTCCTTCTCTTGCAATAACTTCTTTCACCCATTCTTTCACTCTCTCTTTCTCAGAAATTCAACATAAATATTATTATGTTTGATTAGTGGGTATTGTTATCAAAGTTAGTACCAACATTAAAATTTTTGTTTGATTTAATGATTTTTTTAATGATATAGTGACTTGTTTTCGTTATTGGGGTATTTGTTCATAAAATATTTGATAGATAAGTAAAATTTAAAAAACTTTATTACTATAAGGAATAAATATTTACATGCATTTCATGAAATTTTTTTTATTTACATAAGTTGATCCAATGTGCATGATATTAATTGAACTCTAGCATTATAAGTCACACTGATAAGTCATATATAATTTAGCCAATCATTAATAAAAACATTTAGATGCTAATTTCATAATATATTAAACAAAAGTGCTATTTAATATATTACTTAAAAAAATTGTGCCCAAAAGATAATATGTGAAATTGGAAAATTAAATTCTCAACTACTATTTATTAGAAATTTATCATGTTAAGAAGTTTATGTTAAATATAACTCTTGACGCAGAGCTACGTTCGGAGCCTAATGAAACGACGACACATGGAGACGATAAAAAAATAAAAAAAAAATGTTTTAGCACAGGTAAATATTTTTTCGGTGTTATCACACATTATTCAGATGTTATTGTGGCGGTATTTAAGTGTTATTGTGTTCTGGAAATATTCTTAATATTATAATAACACAATAACAATTGAATAATGAAAAATAAGACATGAGAAATATTCTCCTGTATTACCGGGCTTGATCACAAGAAAACGTGAGTTTTCAGAGGCCACGTGTCTGCATATCAGTGAACTCCGAATGTAACTCTAGGTTAGGAGTACTGATGTAATATTTTTCTACTTTTACTCTTTCACTCTTTTACAAACAGAATCGAGTTGCAGAGAATGCAAGAAATACATTAAAATCAATGAAACAGCGAGCTCCATCCTCGATTCACGCATACGCCATTGAAAAATCCTTCGTGAGCAGATTCAAGCAGCAGAATGCAAGAACAATCAATCCATTATACACAAATTTTTACCAGCAATTAAAATTCTTTAATTCGCCGTTCAAGAATCTCAGATTTACAGATTCCAACCCGGCAGCACCACAATTTCAGTTTGCAAACACCGAAACTGATTCCTAAGAGATTGAAAAAGAGAGAGAAAGAGAGGGGAAAGAAGAGCNGATTTACAGATTCCAACCCGGCAGCACTACAATTTCAGTTTGCAAACACTGAAACTGATTCCTAAGAGATTGGAAAAGAGAGAGAAAGAGAGGGAAAAGAAGAGCACAGATCAGAAGGCAGATTAATAAAGAGCAGAAATGGAGAAATCAAGAAGAAATCTATGTCCTCCTGACGCAATTTCTGAGCAATTTGGAAGCCAAGGTGCACTTAAGCCTGTAGTCCTCCCCGTTCCTGATGGACTCGCTCACGCACATTTCCCATGCGCCGTAGAAACGCAGGCATCTGTGTCTGCTCATGAACGACTCGAAGGATTCATCGGGATTCAGCCCCATTCCGTCCTCCCTCACTGCACGGTTGAAGAAGTCCATCGCCCACCTTCCGCTAGAGGTTCTGGCGGGATAGAAGGAGTGGGAGGAGGAACGGTGGAGGTTGGATCTCTGAATCGACGAGGAACGGGGGAGGTTGGAGGAATGAATCGGCGTGGAACGGGGGAGGTTGGAGGTTTGAATCGGCGAGGAACGGGAAGAAGTCGGCTCCTGTGAGGCGTTCTCGACGGATTGGGGATATTCAGAGGGAGGAGAAAATCGAGATGAAGGTGAGCGGGAGGAGGAGGAGGAGAATGGGCGGTCCATAGCTGGTAGTTAGGGTTTCGTGAGGTAGAAGAAGGAGTAGCTACTGGCGGCAACAGAGATAGGGTTTGTTGTGCCACTTACGGGATGAGTTTATAGGGAGAATGGAGTAGTTCTTGAAATAGACCGAGCCGGGTCGGGCTGGGCCGGCTCGCTTTGTTATAAGCTACAAGATATTTATATTTGATTCATTTAATCTTAAAACTTTAAAAGTATCTAAAGAACTTTTTATATTAATTTGAATATTAACTGATCTGAGCAATTATTTATGTAATTAAAATCTGATTAAAAGATTAGACACCTAATAATTGAATTNAGCCGGGTCGGGCTGGGCCGGCTCGCTTTGTTATAAGCTACAAGATATTTATATTTGATTCATTTAATCTTATAACTTTAAAAGTATCTAAAGAACTTTTTATATAAATTTGAATATTAACTGACGAGTCTGAGCAATTATTTATGTAATTCAAATTTGATTAAAAGATTAGACACCTAATAATTGAATCNAAAGTAACGCTTCTCCGAGGAGGTATCGGAGGATGGGGGATAATCTGTAGAAGAGGAAGGACCAGTTGAGGAGGAGGAGGAGGAAGGGAATGGGAACGCCATGGCAAGGGAGAGAGGGAACGAAGAGCAGGAAAAATTGGGTGGATTCAGATTCCCGCCGATCGGGGGACAGGTTTAAATAGACTTGAGGACCCAAAAATTTAATTATTTATTATTTCTGCTCAAAACAGAGAAACAGAGTAAAAAATGGTTATAAAAAACTACTTTCATGTTATTTATAATTTAGTATTACTTAGACCTTTTAAAATAACTTAGTTAATAATATAAGTTGTATATCTAGATGAG
>JXCR01144936.1:71730-113831 GCA_002079205.1 Phalaenopsis hybrid cultivar | reverse complement strand
AGAATGCTTGGAGAGTCTCTGGTGAGATTTTGGTAAACTTTCCCCTAGGATTTTGGTTTTTTTTTCTTTGTCCATGGAGGGGTTCATTAAATAAAAAGGCTTTGGTTGGCCATCAAAGTCAATTAGTGGGTGCAAATTGAAGCTTAGGTGGAGGGATGAAGAGCTCTAGTGACCAATTAGACTTGGCCAGCTCAGGTGAGTTTAATTTTAAGTTTTGGCCAATGGGGGCTCCTTTGGGTGGCTATTTTTGGTGGCTAAGTAGGTGGCTGGCTAGGGTTTAGTCACCTCTTGGCTCAGGGAGGTCAGGCGAGAGTTAATTATGATTCACTCCTAATGGCAAGATGGAAAAGTATTTTCAAATAAGGCGCAAATATGGTTAAGATCCCTTAAATCGAGGGACCAATTGTCCATAGATCACCTATATGGTTTAGGTGGGCTTACGCTGGTCAATAGAGTCTAAATGGTGGCTGTTGTGACATTAATTTCTTGACTTTGGCATGGCTAAGTCAATTTTGTGAAGGGGTTCAATTTGGGTCAAAATGGCTAGAAGTTGGGTTTGGGTTGGGCTAGCCATGACATTAAGCAAAATTTATTGATCAATTTGGTGTAGATGATTTTCATGAGGAGTTTAGAAAAGATTTGGAGTGATTTTGATATGGTTTTGAGGTTCAATTTGGAGGATTTTGGGCATTTGGTCATTTTGGGGGTGTTTGGTTTGACTTGGGTTTAGGTTAGGCTAAGTTTGGGTTAGGTCCAAAATGATGGTTAAAAATGGTCTAGAGGAATGTCATAAAGAGTTTTCAATATAAATTGGGTGTCAATTTTGGTGTTAGGGCATTCAATTTGGTGGAATTTGGAGACAGCTAATTTTGGGCAAATTTAGGGATTTTGAATATAGGTTGAAATTGAGTGAAATTAAAGCTTGAACAAGGCCAATTAAAGGTCCAATTTGATTTGTAGGATTTTGAAGAAAAATTTAGGATTCAAATTTGGGGCTATTGAGTGGGTCATATGGTTCAGTTAGGTGAGATTAAGTCATAGGGTCAAAATTGAGGGTTTAATTTGGATCAAAATTAAGCTCAAAGAATGGGTCAATTAGGCTTGTAGTTGGCTTTAATTGATCATATGAAAGATTAATTTGAGTTTATAATTTAAATTGGGATGATTGGTGCCAAATTGATGGGTATGTGAGGTGAGTTTGAAGAAATTGGGCCTTTAAGAGCAATTTGGGGCTTTTGGTCGAAGTTGGTCAAATTGATCAAATTAGGTTCAATTAAAGGGTCCAAATTGGTTTTGGGGACATTTGAAATGATTTTAAGGGTTTTGGGAAAGTTTGGGCTACCAAGGGAATTTTTGTAATTTTGGCAAATTTGAGGGTATTTTGGTAATTTGGGAATTTTTTGGATGTTTTGGGCAATTTGGGTAGTTACAAATGGTTGAGATGATTTTTGAATAAGTTTGGGTATTTTTGATGAATTTGGGAATTTTGGTCAAATTTAAGGTTTCAAGGGCATTTAGGTTATTTGGGTAGATTTGGGTGCAAAAGGCTAAGTTGGGTATTTTGGTAAAATTGGGGTGCCAACCATCTTATATGAGCTATGAACAATGAAATCCCCGTTTGGGTCCTTTATGTACTAGTCTTAGCTAAACCCTAGCCTAGGGCATGTGGGTCTAGGGGACCATCTACATGAGTTTCCCAAAAGATCAAGGGATCAATGTCAACAAATATGCGTTTTAGGGTTGTGAGTGAAAATGGGTGTAAGTGAGTGCAAGTGAGTGCACTAACTCTAGACTAACACCCAGGGTCAACCTTAAGGCAAAGTAGTCCTATGGGGACTCATCTTGAGCTTCCTCGATAGTGGCCCAGCCTACTAAGTGCTAGAGGTTAGGAACAGTACATGGAACTTCACGCTGAGCAAAGAAGAGTTTAGAGTTTCTAAAGGTAAGGGTTCCTATTCTAAGTTTTCTAGGAATAGTCATCAGGAAAGTCAATTGGCTAGACCTTAGGCTATTAAAGAGGAAAGACTAAACCTCAACAAAAAGTGAGGTTAACAAAGGGACCCCCAATAGGTGTGGTGTGCTGGGCAAGCACACCGTGTGTATTGGCGTTGATTAATGAGATCAAAAAAACTAATATAGACTCCTAAGTCAACAAACCTAGAAAGAAGTGTAGAATTGACTGCTAGTTGTTTTTTCTGGAGAATTAGTGAGTGAATATCTGATCAAAATCAAGGAGGTGGAAATCTCGCAGGGGATTGGAGAGTGAGTTTCAAATTATCAAGTTTTAGGTGTTTTCGAAAAATGAGAATCTGTATTTATATGCTGACCCTGAGATGGGAATTTAAATCTAGGTATCAATCCCAGAAAAAAAGGGTCAGAATTTAGGTACCGACCTTGAAAGATAGAAATCAGAATTTATTTACTGATCCTGAAATGAGAATTGAAATTTATTTATCAATCTCAGAAAGGGAACTGAAATTTAGGTACCGATCTCAAAAGATAGTAATTAGAATTTAGGTACTGACCTGAAATGAGAATTAAAATTTAGGTATCAATCTTAGAAAGAGAATGGGAATTTTGGTACTGATCTCAAAAGATAGGAATCAAAATTTAGGTACTGATCCCGAAATGAGAATTGAAATTTAGGTATCAACCTCAGATATAGAGTCGAAATTTAGGTATTGAACTCAAATAATAGGAATCAGAATTTAGGTATTGATCCCGAAGTGAGAATTGAAATTTAGGTATCAATCTCAGAAAGAAAATCATAATTTAGTCACCGATGTCGTAATATAAGAATTTAGGTACTTATCCTAAAATGAGAATTGAAATTTAGTTATCAATCCTGAAAAGAGAGTCAGAATTTAGGTATTGACCTCAAATGGAGGGAATCAAAATTTAGGTATTGACCCTGAGATGAGAATTTAAGTTTAAGTATCAATCCCAAAAAGAGAATCAAAATGTAGGTACTGATCTCAAAAGGAGGGAATCAAAATTTAGGTACCAACCCCTAAGTGTGAATTAAAATTTAGGTATCAATCCAGAAAGAGAGAGAGTCGGAATTTAGGTACCGACCTCAAAAGGAGGTAATCAGAATTTAGGTATTGACCTCGAAATGAGAATTAAAATTTAAGTATCAATCTCAGTAGAGAGTCAGAATTTAGGTACCGACCTTGAAGGGAGGGAATCAGAATTTATGTACTGATTCCGAAAGTAACACAAAAGCAGTGTAGAGAATTTGTGGTGTTGAATTCATATATATGTGGCATGTGATAGGTTTGGCATTGGCAAAGAAAAATTTGTAAAATTTTGTGAGATTTTGTGAAGAATGTGAAATTCTACGGGGATGTGAAGAAAATTAGTGCAGAAAAGGATAGTCTCGCTGCGTGAGCAAAGAGTAAGAGACCTCGAAATCGAGAGAAATAAATCAACAGATTTATTTTCTTCTCTTGTTGTTTTTATCACATTTAATTATCAAAATATATTTTCAAAATTTAATTTTTGTTGGTTGATTTTTCAAAAGAGTATTTTATTTGAACTTTTATTATTATCAAAATTTTATTGTTTTCTTCTTTATTTATTGTAGCTCAGAACCAACACATGGTTCTGGGGCTTTTGATCTATCACACAAAAGGGCAATTCAAGAAAGAAACTGAATTCAGAAAGAAGCTTCATTAATCTGCTTCAAACAAGTGTTACAAATTGAACATAGGCCAAAGCATCAAAAGGTACAACATGTTGAATGCTGTCAAAAGTACATTTGAAAATAACTTCATGTTAAATATATATCAGAAGCTGAACATATCTAATACATATATCATCTTATATGTTGCGCCAAAAAGGTATCCCCTTGTTATCTATCTGCAGCATGGTGAGTTCCTGATTGAGTTGACCTACTAAGCCATGCCTCAGGATAAGAGTTCCCTTTACGTGTACTTAAAGGTGCAACGCTCTCATAGCTCATAAGTTTGTAGTTCCTTCAACTCTGGATCTGGTCGGAATCCATATGGCATCTTGTTGATATCCATTCTTCTGAAAGTTACAGACACCTTGTGGTGTCGTACCCCTGGAATGCAGTGCTTAGTGAGGTCTGCTCCATTTCCTTTAAGAATCAGTCTGAACCCACTAGTAGTGAAATCTCCATGGATCCTCTGAACTCCCTGGGGGCAATGACATCTATTTCTTTCGTGAACAAAATATTTCTTTTGCTTATGAAGGAGATCGTGCAAAAAGGTCTCACAAAATCATTGTGGTCTATATGTGGGGGAATGCAATAGCCTTCATCGTAGATATTGATGATACAACTATTGGGAATGCAGTCGACTAGAATTATGCTCCACCTAACCATCCTCTTGATCATCCACTTTATTATAGGAGGTAACAAATCCACCTCATCATGTCTTAAAATCCATGGGGGATTTTTGTATCTATCTTTGGTAAAATAATAACAACATCTACATTGGATGGTGATTCTGCCTTTCCATGCATCCATTTTCGTGGTTCAGAATAGTTTCTTTCCATCAGAAGACCAGCTCAACCCCTGTCTCTTATGTCAAATATTCAGTCAAGAATGCTCCTTTCTTCACTTTTAGAGAAGACTTTAGTGTACACCTCTAGGCCTTCTAGTATCTTGACAAATCTTCCTTGAACTTCTTCATAAAATTCAAATTTCCTTTTCTTTACTATACTCATTTTGTCAAATTCTGACATGGTAACAAATACACCTAAAACATTAGTGTTTTTAGATACATTTTTATACTTATTTTTTAGATATTGTCCTTTAATGAAAGCTATTTGTGTGCTTTTCTTTCAGGTACAAGTAAAAAGATCAAAATGCTAAAAGAAAAGAAAATAGATCAAATTTGGAGAAAAATATGAAAATGGTGCAAAAGAGTTTTGGCACCTAAGTGCTAGAGGCAGTTATGTGACGGTTTACTTTATTTTGCCAAATTTTGATTGAACATTTGACGCACCTATTGGCTAAAGAGGGTGATTATGACCACTAGAAACCAAAATATGGTTAGAAGACTTGTGAAAGGATGCATCCTTTGGAGAATACATCAAATTGGTACATATTTTGAAGAGTTATCAAGACACCTCTTGGAGATTTATAAAAGAAGGAAGTCAAAGCTTTTTTAAGTGTGCTTGAAAGTTCTGAAAAGTGTTAGAAAGAGAGAGTTTTGAGAGATTGTTTTGACGAGATTTTCAGGCACCACAAATTTACTTTATCTTTATTTGTTTTTAGTTATGTTGTGAGAGTCAAGAGTGTTGTAAAAGAGAAGAGATTCAAAGGAACTTCAAGAGTTTGGTGGAGGGTTTGAGATAAGCTTTTATCTTTTGTTTTTCAACTGCTTTTAGTTTTAATCGAGATTTCTTGTTGGTTTGACAATGATTTCTACTTATAAACTAAAGTGTGGTTTCATTTTTTCCATGAATTCTGAGTAGTTTTCTTTATCTTTCTCCTTAAAATGATAAGTAATTAAAAGTGTTGGATGGAAGTTGTAGAGAGTATTGATCTTTAATGTTGGAAGAAGTTGTGATGATTTAAATCCATGCACTTCATTTACTTCTTGATTTGGCATATCCAGATGTTAAAATTTGTTGTGATAACATGTAAGAACCGGGCTGGTATTATCTCAGTCAACAATTGGAAAGAATCACATGAGGTTGTATAAATGAGAATGTAATTCATAAGATTTAGTGCAAATAAATAAAGAAATAATCTTTGAAGGGTGTAGAGTTAGAGGACTTTAAATTGATAGGTTAAAGCCCCTAACTTTGTTTATTCTTTTAGGTTCTGATACGCGATGTTAGCACCCAGGTTGAGGGAATCGAGATAACTCTAGAGTGAGAGCTAGTATCTTTCCTGCCTAGTCGGTCTTCAGAACTATTCAAACATTAAATTAACCAATGTTCTTTATAGCATCTCTAGTAAAGGTAAAGAATATTATTGCTTCTATTTGGCACAACAAATTTGCATATTTCCACAACAAAATTCTTATACTTATTGCTGACTCATGATAAGGAAAAAGATATTTTCATATCAAGTACTTTTCTTTTACATAAACTCAAGTTATCCTTAGAAGTTTTATTGTTTTATCAAAATATAAAAAATACCAAAAAAGTTTGAATTTTACCTACTGTGAAAATATCTATAGTTTAAGTAATTATCTTTTTAAAATAGAAGGTTTGCTGATAAATAGTGCATATTGCTTATTTTCCCTATGGGTTTGATATTCAGGTCTTAATCAAAAAGTCTTATATTACTTGATAACGATACGTATACTTGCGTAGTATCCCAATAAATAAATAAATATANCCATTCTAGATCAAATGTTGGATATATATATATAAATTAAAAGTTAAATTCTTATTTTCTTTAGGATCATGTTTTTGGTTCTATTGTAAAGTAAGGAAACATAAGTGAAAAATATCATAAAAAAAACATTGCTATAGTGTGCACACAAAAAGTAAGTCGGGATCAAGTTTTTGACATCGTTGTCAGGGAAGATTTCAAAAATTGATTGAAAGCAATTTTCTATTTTAGAAAGTCTTATTTAAACTTTAAAAGTTATTGTAGGAATATCTTATTGTAGTATTTTATTTTTTTTATGATTTGTTGTATTTTTTTTATGTTAGTGTATGCGTAGTCCAGGTTCTGAAGGACTAGTGCCCTACGATTCTGAATTGGAGAAAACTGTTAAAAAAAATTAGAAAAAGCAAAAAAATTAAAAATTTAGAAAAACCAATTACAGAACTGGCAAACCAAAATGATCAAAATGCTGAAATTCATCAAGAATATAGAACTTTACAAGATTATGTTAACCCTACTGTAGATGAACTTCATTGTAGTAATCAAAAACCTACTATAGTTGCTAATTCATTTAAACTTAAACTTGTTATTATCCATATGGTATCAAGAAATCAGTTTGGGGGATCACCAACTGAAGATTCAAATTTAAATCTTTTTAATTTTCTAGAATTGTGCGCAACATTTAAATATGATGATGTATCAGATGATGGCATATGACTTAGGTTATTTCCTTTCTCATTGAGGGATAAAGGTAAGATGTGGTTGAATTCGTTTGCACCTGGATCTGTCAAAACTTGGGGTGTTTTAGCACAAAAATTACTTGCTAAATATTTTCCACCATCAAAGACTATGAAGCTTCGAAATGATATTACATCTTTTAATCAGTTTGAAGGGGAATCTATTTATGAAGCATGGGAATTATTTAAAGAACTATTAAGAAAGTGTCTGCACCATGTTGTACCAGATTGTTTCAAACTTTTTATAATGGATTAGCTGGGTCTCTTAGACCTATTATTGATACCAATGCTGGTGGTTTGTTGATGTCAAAACTATTTCATGACGCTTATGCTATAATTGCATAAATGACTACCAATAAGTTTCAATGGCCTTTTGAGAGGGTGAATCACAAGAAAGTAGCCAATATTCATGAATCTGGATGCATTTACTATGTTAGCAAATCAAGGTGTTGCAATTTCAAGAAGTTAGCCCAATTTGGAATAAATTTTTCTCAACCTATCTCTATGATTGAAGAGAATTCATCAGGACAAATGGTAGATTCTCAAGCATCATTAGAAACTTTGATATAATAAGTAAAATAACCCATATTCAAACTATTATAATCCAAGTTGGAAGAACCATCCCAACTTCAATTGGAGTAATACTACATGTGGTAATAATCAACAATGGGGAACAATCAAGGAAACCCATTGGGAAATTGGAACAACCAAGGCAATAATAATTATAGATCTACTTATCCTTCAGGTTTCAATAGTAATAAACAATTTAAGGAGAAGAAGTTGTCTATAGAAGAAGTGGTGTTATAAATGGAAAATAGTTACAAAGTTAAGAAGCTACAATTAGAAATATTGAGAATCAACTTGGACAAATCACAAATTCATTAAGTAATAGATTCGAAGGAACACTTCCTAGTAATACTGAAATAAATCCAAAAGACCAGAATAAAGAAAAAGTAAAGGTCGTTCCACTTAAGCAGAAGAGAGTTGGAAGGTAGGGTTCAAAAAGAAAATGAAGTAGAGAGAGGAGAAATTGAAGAATCAAAAGAGGACGCTCCGAAAGATTCTAAGAGTCCTATTTCTCCACTTAAAGTTAACCTAGAAAATTCACCACATCCATTTTCTCAGAGACTTCATCAACAGAAGTTGGATAAGCAAATTTTAAAATTTCTGGAAATTTTTAAGAAGCTTACAATTAATATTCTATTTGTTGAAGCCTTAGAACAAATGCCGAGCTATGTAAAGTTTATAAATAAAATTCTCAAGAAGAAAAGGAAAATTGAAGATAATGAGACTGTTACACTTAGTGAGGAGTGCAGTGCAATTATTCAGAAGAAGCTTCCTGAAAAGCTTAAAGATGTTGGTAGCTTTTCAATTCCTTGTGTGATAGGAGATAGATTTTATGGGAAATCTTTATGTGATTTAAGTGCAAGAAGCATTAACCTTATTCCATTATCAATATTTAAAAGATTTGGATTAGGAGAAATAACCCCTACTATTGTAACTCTATAGTCAGTAGTTCTTTTGATAACTTACCCTAAAGGATTTGTAGAAGATTTTCTAATGAAAGTGAATCAATTTATCTTTCCTGTTGATTTCATTGTGTTGGATATGGAGGAATAAAAATAGATATCAATCATTTTGGGGAGACCTTTCCTAGACAAAAGAAGAGCAATGATAGATGTACAGAATGGGAAATTACCAATGCGCGTCAATGATCAAGCTGTTGCTTTTAAAATTTTAAGATCAATGAAGTATTCTGCAAAAGGTAAAGATGATGAATACTATAGAATGGATGTTATAAGATATCTGAGTGAATGTCATTTCAAAACTAATTATGATTAAAAATCATAAGTACAAGATTTGGAACACAAGCAAGAAGAGGAATTAGATCAATGTGAAGATTTTTTAAGGAAGATTCAAACTGTGTTTATGAAAGTTTTGAACTTTTGGCACGATAGAAAAAGCTAAATCTTTTTTTCCATCAAAAGACAAACCTCCAGACTTGAGTTGAAGTTACTTCCTGATTATTTAAAATATTCCTTTTTAGGAGATTCCTCTACTTTTCCAATTATAATTTTCTTAAAGTTAACTATGGAAGAAGAAGAAAGGTTGACAAAAATTCTAAGAAATTTTAAGAAAGCCTTTGGATGGACAATAGCTGATACTAAAGAAATCAGTCCTTCAATTTGTATGCATAGAATTTATATGGAAGAGAACCTGATCCTCAAGAGAGATTGAATCTTGTAATGAAAGAATCTGTAAAGAAAGAAATTTTAAAGTGGTTAGATGCTAGAATTATCTACCCTATTTCAGATAGTGCATGGATTAATCCAATTCACTGCGTTCCTAAGAAAGGAGGAATAACTATGACTGTGAATGAATATAATGAGTTAATATCTACTAGACAAGTCACAGGGTGGCGAATATGCATCAATTATAGAAAATTAAATCTTGCCACAAGGAAAGATCATTTTCCATTACCCATTCTAGATCAAATGTTGGATAGACTAGATGGGCATAAATACTTTTGTTCTCTAGATGGATATACCAGTTAACACCAAATACAAATAACTTATTAGGATCAAGTGAAAACAACTTTTACCAGTCTGTATGGTACATTTGCTTTTAGAAGAATGTCCTTTAGTTTATGTAATGCCCCTGCTACATTTCAAAGATGTATAATGGCAATTTTTTTATTTAATTGAAAAATGGATTGAAGTCTTCATGGATGATTTTTTAGTGTTTGGAACTTCATTTGACTCATGTTCATAACATTTATCAAAATTTCTTAAGCATTTTGAAGAAAAAAATTTAGTCCTTAATTGGGAAAAATATCAATTCATGGTAGCAGGAGGAATTGTATTAGGACATAAAATATCAACAATGGTATGTAAAAAGATCTTGTTGAAATTCAAGTGAACACTAATTTACCTTATCCAACAAATGTAAGGGAATTAGGTGTTTTTAGGACATGTTGGATTCTACAGTCAATATATTAAAGACTTTCCAAAAATTGCTAAGCCCTTATGTCATTTACTAGAGAAAGATGTAATTTTTAATTTTGACGAAGAGTGCCTAAAAGCTTTTAAGTTATTAAAAGAAAAATTAGTCACTGCACCAATTATATTTTCACCAAATTGGGGATAACCTTTTGAACTGATGTATGATGCTAGATTATGCTATTAGAGTTGTTTTTAGACAAAAATATGATAAAATTTTTAAAGTAATTTACTATGATATTAAAACTCTTAATGAAACTCAATTTAGTTATACAACAACTGAAAAAAAGTTATTAGCAATAGTATATGCCTTTGATAAATTTAGATCATATTTAATTGGGACTCATTGCGTAGTGCATATAGATCATTCTGCAATTAAGTACTTAATGGAAAAGAAGGATGCTAAACCTAGAATTAAAAGATGGATTCTTCTTTTGCAAGAATTTGACTTTGAAATAGTAGATAGGAAGGGGATTGAAAATCAAATTGCTGATCTTTTGTCCAGACTTGAGTTAGAAAAACCACTCTATAAATTAATGAACATTTTCCAGATAAAAAATTGTTCAATATTAATGAGTGGTGTGTTTTGTGGTATGAATACATTGTGAGTTTTCTTGTTAGGGATACTATGCCTTATGGAATGACATACCAATAGAGAAGAAAATTTTTTCTGAAGCTAAGAGTTATTTTTGGGATGACCCATTTTTATGTAAACAAGGATCTTATTATTCGAAAATGTGTACCTTTTGAAGAGACTTATGAAATTATCTAAAAATGTGATAATTTTGATTTTTGGGGACATTTTGGTGTTGATAAAACAACATATAAAATTTTACAATCTCGGTTCTATTGGCCTACTATCTTTAAATATATTAATGCTTATATTAAACTTATGATAGATGTCAACATAGGCAATATTTCTAAAAGAAATGAGATGCCCCTCAATTATATGCTAGAAGTTGAAATATTTAATGTTTGGGGATTATATTTTATGGGACCATTTTTAGCATCTTTTGAAAATTTATATATACTATTAGCAGTAGAATATTTATCCAAATGGATATAAATTGTTGCTTTACCTCGATGTGATGCTCAAAGTGATGCAAAATTTTTCAAAAAGAACATATTTTATAGATTTGGGATGTCAAGTGTTATCATAACTGATAGAGGAAGTCATTTCAAAAATTTCATAATGGAGAAATTATTAAAGATATATCATATAAACCATAGAATTACTACTGCTTATCATTCTCAGACAAGTGGTTTGGCTGAATTATCAAATCAAGAAATTAAAAGAATTATGAAAAAATTTGTGAATCCAACAAAAATGGATTGTTCATTCAAACTTGACTATGTTTTGTGGGCTTATAGGACTGCATACAGAACTCCTATAAGAATGTCCCCATATATGCTAATATTTAGGAAAGCTTTTCACTTACCAGTTCAACTTGAGCATAAAGCATATTGGGCGATTAAAGAGTTCAATTATAATTTAAAAGAAGCTGGTGAGAAAAGATTATTACAATTAAATGAGCTTGAAAAGATAAGAAATGAATCTTATGAGAGTGCTAAGATTTATAAAGAAAAGATGAAGATGTGGCATGATTGAAGGATTCTTATTAAAAACTTTCAGTGAGGGCAACAAGTTTTTCTATCTAATGCAAAGTTAAGATTATTTGAAGGAAAACTTAAGTCCAGGAGGATGGGCCCATTTGTTGTGATAAAATTTTATCCTTACGGTGCTGTGGATATTAAAGATCCTAAAACAGAGAAAATATTTAAAGTGAATGGGCATAGACTGAAACCTTATTTAGTAGGGGATCAGCATAAATTTAACAATCGAATGATGTTGGGTCAACCGGAATAAGCATTGTTTACTTTGGATTGACGACGTTAAATCAAGCATTTTGTGGGAGGCAACCCATATTTATCAGTGTGTTTTGCTTCAATTGTTGTTTGTGTGTGATTAAGAAAAATTAGGGTAGTATTTTTTTAGACTATTATATGCTAGTATTGATTTTAAGACTTTATTTAGTAATTTAGACATGCTAAAATGAGAATTTGGACGTTAAGTTGACTGGTGCAAAATTGAGCACCGGTGCTTATGTGCCAATATTTGGCTCTTAAGCATGGGAGTTAAAAACCATGTGCAAGGTTTAACCACCAATTGATTGACTAAAATGTGTCAAGGCAGTTTTAGAACGTGCCTAGGAGTTATTGGAAGGATTTAAGCTTATAAGTAGAAGGGTTTTGTGAAGGAATTTCCCCCCATATCATTTTTAGCCCTAAAAGTCTAAGTGAGAGAGAGAGAGAGATTTTAAGAAGATGTCTTCATGGGAGATGGGTTTGAAGAAGAAGGAAGAGACCTTGGGAAGAAACTCATTAGTTAAAGTGCACAAGCGATGTATAACATTTTCTTAGCCGTTAGTTTTGAAGGAATATTGGAAAATATCAACAAATTTGAGACCATCATGGCTTTAGCTAATTAAGGTTCAAGCTCATCTAGAGCATATTGGATGGCAATTGAAAATGCAATTTAGCCATACTAGTTATATAGAGGAAGTGGATATGAAGATGTATCTCAAATAGAAATGGATAGAAGAAGATAGTATCAGAGCTCGTCATCACCGTCTGTTTTACCACTTTATATTCTGATTGCCCTAAGAGAGACTAATGAAAGACCGGAGTTTATCCCAATAAACGAAGAATGGAATTAAGTTCAGTGTTAAAGTTTATTGTTAGGAGTTGTTGTTTAATGTGTTAAGTGTTAAATACTATTTTTGGAGTTTATGTTAGATTGTTTATTGTTTGTATTTATAAGATCTTCTCATCCGAAACGATGTGGAGTTAGAATTTTTTGAATGAAAGTATATGTTTGTTTTTGTGAAAATTTGTGTTATATTTAGCCTCAAATCAAATTAGTTATATTGGAGAATTTTGAGAAAAAGAAGAGTTAAGGGAGAAGAAAATAGTCATTTATGTATTATAAGACCTTTTAGGGGTTGTATACTTAAGCTTATAGTTCATTTTACTTATGTTCAAAAATATCAAAATCATGCACTGGTACCTGAGCACCACATTCTTGCGCTTAAGTTTGATGTAACGTGAGAGGCAAAAACCTAAGTGCCACTAATCCACGCTTAAGTGCCGATTCACGAAAATCGGTTCGCGAACGGTTAAAAGTGAAACATAACACCAAAAATTTTCATTTTTACTCTCACTGTCACCTTCAACCTCTCGAGTTCATGATTTAGAAGTCTATGGCAAGCCATTTCATGGATATTTCTTGGTGGAATTGAGAAAAATTTTCTTGATTTGAATTTCTTAAGGTAAGTGCTTCACTTCTATGTAAAAATTCTTTATTTTCACCATGTATTTTGAGTACATTTGGAAGAACCTGAAAATCACTATCCATGATGAAAAATGTGGAAAAATATATGGAAATTGCATAGAAAGTGTAGTTTATGCTTGTAGGAGTTAAGTTTAGTAGATTAAACTTGAATTTTGAACTTATTATGGAATTTTATGAAATTTGTAGAATGACACCAAGAATGAAGAGGAGTAAAGGAAAAGGCCACTTTTATTCGAGAAAGTTTATGAGTTTGAAAGCTCGAGATAGGTACAGTGATGCTCTGCAATCATGAAAACTTATTCAGGAGCGATATTTTAAAAATCTAGGTAGATCCATAGAAGATCTGATAGTTCACCGACAATGAGAACAATTTTGTTATTTTCCTGCTGTGGTTGTTATTTCTGTGATCAGAGAGTTTTATGCAAACCTAATCGAGGTAATAAATATGTTTTACCATCTATCACTTGATTCTTTGTGCTTTTATGCAAACTATAGTCCTATTGAGATGGAGCTAGATGAGATTATTTCCTATTTGACTTTTGGAAGAGGGCTCTCAAAAATTACAGATGAAAGAAGAGTCAATTTTTCCACCTTAAAGTTGAGTGCACCTTTGAAGGCATGGCACTATTTTATTTCAGCCCGTCTATTACCGACAAATCATCTTAATGAAGTTACCAAAGAGAGAGCAACGTTGAGCTGTTGTATTCATGAAGGCAAGCTCATCAACATTGGAGCTTTGATCTATTAGACTATCATCAGCTCTCCCACTGTTGTTACTACTACAGGTTTGGGATATGCTTCCTTAATCTTTTCTTTATGTGAGTAGGCTGGAGTGATATATGATATTTGGGAGGAAGTATTGTTGCCTATAAAGCCAATTACATGTTTAAATTTGCAGTCATATTTGGAGAATTCTATTTTTGGCGGGAGAGGAGGATTTTCAAGGAGTTATGGAATGGCAACGCTACTGCTTATACATCTAGACCATCTACCTCATGAGCTTCTACTTCTAGAGTAGGGTTGGCATAATCTCTTAAAGGTCTAAACTCTTGATGAATTTCAGCATTTTGATCATTTTGGTTTACTATTTCTGTAATTTTTTTGGATTTTTCAAGATTTTTAATTTTTTTTTGTTTTTCTGATTTTTCTAACAATTCTCTCTAATTCAGAATCGTAGGGCACTAGTCATTCAGAACTTGAACTATGCATACACTAACATAAAATAAAATAAAACTAAACACACACAAAATAAAATATAATAACTTAAAGTTTAAATAAGACTTTCTAAAGATAGAAATTTAATTTTAAATCAATAGATTCTTTACAATTTTCACTTCACTTCCTCAGCAACGGCGCCTAAAACTTTACCCTAAAACTGCTTCTATGCAATAATATAACAATAATTCTGATTAAAATTTTCACTTATTTTTTCTTATTTCACAACAAAACCAAAAACTTGATTTTGAAGAAAAATAAGAATTTAACTTTTAATTTATATATATTGAGATACTATGTAAGTATACGTATCGTTATCAAGTAATATATGACTTTTTGATTAAGACCTGAATATCGAACCCACGACGAAGATATGCAAAATGTACTTTTTGGAAAACTTTCTATTTTAAAAAAGATAATTATTTAAACTAAAAATGTTTTTGCAGTAAAGGAAATTTAAATATTTTTGGTAATTTTAATATTTTGACAAAAGCAGAACAAACTTAAGAGGATAACTTGAGTTTTTGTAGAAGAAAAGCACTAAATATGAAAATATCTTTCTCATTATCATGAATCAGTAATAAGTATAGGAATTCTGTTGTGGAAGTATGCATATTGTGTTGGGCCAAAAAGGAGCAAAACTATAGTTTACCCTTACTAGAGATGCTATAAAGAACATTGGCTAACTTAAAGTTTGAAATGTTTGAAGACCGGTTAGGCAGGGAAGATACTAGGTCTCACTCTAAAGTTCCCTCGATTCCCTCTACCTGGGGCTAACATCTCGTATCAGAACCAAAAATAATAAACAAAGTTAGGGGCTTTAACCTATCACTTTATATTCCTCTAACTCTACACCCTTCAAAGATTATTTCTTTATTTATTTGCACTAAATTTTATGAATTACATTCTCATTCATACAACCTCATGTGATTCTTTTCAATTGTTGACTGAGATAATTCCAGCCCGGTTCTTACATGTTCTCACAACAAATTTTAACATCTAGATAGGCTAAATCAAGAAGTAAATGAAGTGCATGGATTTAAATCATCACAACTTCTTCCAACATTAAAGATCAATACTCTCCACAACTTCCATCAAACACTTTTAATTACTTATCATTTTAAGGAAAAAGATAAATATAACTACCCAAAATTCATGAAAAAAATAATACCACACTTCGGTTTAAAAGTAGAAACAAGTCTTGATTAAAATCAAAAGTAGTCTAAAACAAAAGATAAAAACTTATCTCAAGTCCTCCACCAAACTCTTGAAGTTCCTTTGAATCTCTTTTCTTATACAATACTCTCAATAAAAAACTAAAATAAAAAGGATAAATATTAGGTGCCCGAAAATCTCTCCAACTAACTCCCCAATTTTAGAACTTTCAAAACTTTCTCAGTGCTTTCAAAACCCCTTTTNACATGGATTTAAATCATCATAACTTCTTCCAACATTAAAGATCAATACTCTCCACAACTTCCATCCAATACTCTTAATTACTTATCATTTTATGGAGAAAGATAAAGAAAACTACTCAGAATCATGGAGAAACCAAAACCACACTTTAGTTTAAAACTAGAAATCATTGTCAAACCAACAAGAAGTCTCGATTAAAATAAAAGTAGTTTAATAACAAAAGAAAAAAAATTATCTCAAATCCTCCACCAAACTCTTGAAGTTCCTTTGAATCTCTTCTCTTTTACAACACTTTAATCTCAAACCTCCACCAAACTCTTGAAGTTCCTTTGAATCTCTTCTCTTTTACAACACTCTTGACTCTCACAATAAAACTAAAAATATAAAGGATAAAGTAAATTTGTGGTACCTGAAAATCTCTCCAAAACTCTCTTCCTTTCCAACACTTTTTAGAACTTTCAAGCACACTTCAAAAAGTCTCAACTTCCTTCTTCTATAAATCTCTAAGAGTTACCTTGATAACTCTTCAAAATGTGTCCCAATTTGATGTATTCTTCAAAGGATCCTCCTTTCATAAGTCTTTTAATAATATTTTGTTTCTAGTGGNGAAATAATTTTCAAAACTATTATTATATTTATAAGTAAAAGACTTATATCAAGACTTTGTTTTAGGAAAGGAAAAGTGGGATTCAAAATCATTAAAGGCCTATCCGGATATAATAATCCTTGCCTGAAAAAGAAAAAGAAAAGAAAAAAAGGAAAAGAAAAAGAAAAAGAGGAAAAAAATTAGGAAGGAGAAGCTTGCATAATAAAAAATTAGTTCTACGTTTGATCTTTTTAAAGTATAGGACTTGAGATAATCTTACACTTATAGATATAGTATAGTAAGTAAAATTATTTTTAATAAAAAATTTTAAGTGGAGATAATAAAAGAACTAAATTCAAAATTTGGAAAATCTACAATACATTTCTCAGTTAGATAGAAACTCATATTTTCATCTTTCTTAACATTAATAATTTCTAAACTTTAAGTTGGTCACATTTACTGAATATTTTTTCTAAATTAGACTGCTATATTTCTAAATCTAAATTTTAGCAACTCCTAAAGAAACTCATATACATATTATACATATGTAATTTTCAAAGAATGAAGTGTCACTTGAGGACAAGTAACATTTTATGTTTGGGGGATTTTGATACACCTAAAACATATAGTATTTGTAGACACATTTTTATACCTATTTTTTTGATATTATGCTTTAATGGAAAGTATTTTCGCGTTTTTCTTGCAGATACAGGTAAAAAGGGTGAAAAATGATTAAAGAAGTGAAAAATGATCACATTTGGAGCAAAAAGGTGAAAAATGTGCAAATAAGTTTTGGCGCCTAAGCGCCAGATTCAACGCTTAAGTGTCTGTTAAACAGAGAAGGTCGCACCTAAGCGCCAGAGGTCCTATTTTTAAGCATCAGTGGTAGTTACTAGACAAGTAAAGTTGGCTTTTACGAATTTTGAAAAGGCTTTTGAGGCACTCATTGGCTTAATAGGTGGTTATAACCACCATGAAAGAAAATTATCACGAAATGATGCATCTCTTGGGAAAATACATCGAATCTAAACATATTTTGAAGAGAAACCAAGGCACTTTTTTGAAAATTATAAAGAAAGAAGAGAGGACTTTGAAAAGAGTCCTGAAAATACTAGGGAAGTTTTGAAAGTTCATCATTTGGGGAGTTAGTTTGGAGAGATTTTCAGGCACCACTTTTAGTTCTATTTTATCCTTTTTGTTAGTTTATTTTGAGTGATTGTAAAGAGAAGAGATTCAGAGAAACTTCAAGAGTTTAGTGGAGAACTTGAGATAAGTTTTTATCTTTTTGCTTTGAGACTACTTTTGGTTTTAATTAAGACTTGTTGTTGGTTTGACAATGATTTATACTTTTAAACTAACGTGTGGTTTTATTTTCTCCATGGATTCTGAGTAGTTTTCTTTATCTTTCTTCTGAAAATGATAAGTAATTAAGTTTTGAATGAAAACTATGGAGAGTATTGATCTTTAATGTTGGAAGAAGTTGTGATGATTTAAATCCATGCACTTCATTTACTTCTTGAATTGGCCAATCCAGATGTTAAAATTTGTTGTGAGAACATGTAAGAACCCGGCTGGTATTATCTCATTCAACAAATGGAAAGAATCACATGAGGTTGTATGAATGAGAATGTAGTTCATATGATTGAGTGCAAATAAATAGGAAAATATTCATTGAAGGGTGTAGAGTTAGAGGACTTTAAAGCAACATGTTAAAGCCCCCAACTCGGTTTATTATTTTAGGATCTGATACGAGATGTTAGCCCCTAGGTGGAGGGAATCGAGGGAACTCTAGAGTGAGAGCTAATATCTTCCCTGCCTAGCCGGACTTCAGAATTATTCAAACTTTAAATTAGCCAATGTTCTTTATAGTAACTCTAGTAAGGGTAAAGAATATTATTGTTCCTATTTGACACAACACAATTTACATACTTTCACAAATGAATTCATATAATTATTACTAATTTATGATAAGAAGAAAGATATTTTCCTTATTAAGTGCTTTTCATCTACAAAAATCTAGTTATCTTTTTAAGTTGTTATTGTTTTTTCAAAATATCAAAAATACCAAAAAGATTTGAAATTTTTATTACTGCAAAATATATTCAGTTTAAGTAATTGTCTTTTTAAAAATAGAAAGTTTTCTAAAAGTGCATACTGTATAAATTCCCTATGGGTTGGATATTCAGGTCTTAATAAAAAAAGTCCTATATTACTTGATAAAGATATGTATACTTGCGTAGTATCCCAATATATATAAATTAAAAGTTAAATTCCTATTTTTCTTCAGGATCAAGTTCTTAGTTTTGTTGCAAAGTAAGGAAATATAAGTGAAATATAATCTGAGTTATTGTTGTACTTTGCACATATACAAAATGAATATTATACTTTTCAGATGTAACCTGCCTCTCAGAGCTTATTCTTCTTTACAAATCAGTTTTGATAATGTCATGGCCGTTGATTGTATCTTCTGTTTCACAAGCCGAGTAGCTGTGCTGATGTCGAGGTGATGATAAGCAACGTCTATGAGGATGCAAGGCATCTCAGCGGATGACCAAGCAAAGACGTCATGGTGATCTTGGAGAGTCTGAATCAACAAATCTTTTTGACCTGCATCAAAAGTCTCACTAATTAGAAATACTTTACAAGGCTTATTGAGGTCTCCGGGGATCCTGATGGTGGCTTTGTTGGTTTCAAGTCCCACTTCACATTGGTGTTATATGTCTAATTTTCCTTATTTCATGTTCTTTTTCTCCTAGAGGTAGCACATTCGAGATTGCTCCAGGTTCCTATGTAAGGTTGTCATTTCCCTGTTGCTAGGAAATTCCACTTCAACGTGGTATACTGATACCATAACTTTAAAATTATTAAGCTGTGGGTAACAAAAATTGATTTGTATGTTGGTATAACATCTACCTCCAAGAAATTTTCCATATTAGTAATTTTGCTTTAACCCTATCTCTAGGTGAGTGATAGCCCAATTATGCCTAAAGCCTCCTTCCTTTTTCTAGAAAACCCATATAGACGACCAATCAGTGCAACTAGTCTTACAGGTAACATGTTCATCTTGTTGAAAGCGACTTCAAATAAGATGTTCCTTGAGCTACCCATGCCAATCAAAATACTATGTACCTGCTAGTTCTTAATCAACATTATAACAATGATTATAAGGATCCTTCATATGGGGTAAGTTGGCCATAGTAAAATTATCAAGTGATGGGGCTTCCTTTTTAAGATGTTAGTGACCTGACCTGCAATTACGTAGTAATTGAGGTTCCAAATGATATCCGAAAAACTTGACCCAAATTTATATTTAGTGGCTAATGTACAAAATTGAAATGTTATAAAATTTATAAAATAGATTACACAATAAGGGTACTACGCAAGTATACACATTTTCAAGTACTATAGGGTTTTCTTTTAAAACTCAGAGTATCAATCCCACAGAAAAGTGAGGTAAGAAAGCCATTAGACAAAATCGTAGTCTCCTACTATCTAGTCTTAGGTTGGAAGATCAATTAAGGTGATGTTTTATCTACCAACTACTCCTAAGTGCAATTATTAAATGTAAGTATAACAACTATTACTAAATGCAAATATTAATTCTAAAGATAACTTACCTAGATAAATTTGTTCAGAGAATTTTAAGATGTTAAAGACTACCCTTCTCATGTGTTGACCTAAAAATTGTGAAGGAATGAAATGCTTAAAATATAATATTGCATTGACAAATAGGAGCATACATATTCTTTACTTCTTTCAAATTGTGTAAAGAACATTGACTAATCTAAAGTTGGCGTCGACATGTATAGTAGTGCTGGTGATACACTAAAATAATGTGTTATTTTAAGTATACATTTTATGCTTATTTTTTGTAATATTGCACTTTAAAGAAGGGAATTTTTATGTGTTCATTGAAGGTATATCAATTTTAGGCGTTTGGAGCAAAAGTAACACAAAGGAGGAAATTTAGAGCCAAAATAGCCAATTTTGTGATTCTGGCACCTGAGGCGCCTGAAGCGCCACTTTATAGAGATCTGACACTTGAAGCATCAGACTTGGCGCCTAAAGCCCTTTTATACAGAGAGCTAGTTCGTGAAGTACCAGAATCGGCGCCTGCAGCGCCGAGCCAAAAAATAACACAAAATTAAGTAACTTGGCACATGAAGCGCCAGATCGAAGCCTGAAGTGTCAGATCAGAGCTTGAAGTGCCAAAGATGATATTTTAATGAATTAAGGTGGTTTAAGATGAATTTTGCATGAATTTTGAAGGCTTCAATTATTTCAAATGCCCCATGGAGTGATTCAATGCATCTAGACACTTCGAAAGGTTCTCTAATGAAGGGGTATGTCTCTTGAATCAATGGACATGTCTTTTGGAGTTTAAAAGGTTTGACTTTTGGATAGAACTTTGGAGGGAATTTTGAATTCTTTTTGAAGGGAGGTAGCCACTAATAAAAGAGAGGGAAGTCTAGGCCATGAACAAGAAGAGGCGAAAGGAAGGTTTTGGTGATGTTATGAGAGAAGTTAGAGAGAGAGTCAAGGACTTGGAGATTTTCTTCAAGGGTTGTACAAGGAGAGGAAAAGTGAGAGATTTCTTTTTCATTACACTTTCAAGAGAGAATTGAGAGTACTTATAAAGAGGGAAAGTGCTTAAAGAGAACTTATAGGGATTTGCTTTGGAAGGATTGTGAGATAAGTTATGTCTTTTACTTATTATTTTGTAAACTTGTTTTTACATATGAAATCCATGTTTTGATGTTATTAGCATCAATATTGATGTCGCATGTGTAGCATGTCCACTTGAGCTTATCGGGGTCATGCTTCATGCATTTATTATTTCTCGTAACTCGAGACATCTGTTTAAGACCCACCGACACGTGTTGAGGGGCACGTAGCAATCCCGTAACTTCTTATATGCAACAGTATAAAAATGACTTTAATGATCTTTTCCACTTATGTAATCTTACTTTGCAACATAACAANTTTTAATATATATATATATATTGGGATACTACACAAGTATACGTATCGTTATCAAGTAACATAGGACTTTTTTATTAAAACCTGAATATCGAACCCATAGGAAAAATATGCAATATGCACAAACTTTCAATTTTTAGAAGGACAATTACTTAAACTATAGATATTCTCTCAATAAGTAAAATTCAATTATTTTGGTATTTTTGATATTTTCACAAAATAATAAAACTTCTAAAGATAACTTGAGTTTGTGTAAGAGAAAAGCACTTTATATGAAAATATCTTTCTCCTTATCATGGATCGGTAATAAGTAAGAATTTTTTGGTGGAAGTATGCAAATTGTGTTGTGCTAAATAAAAGCAATAATGTTCTTTACCCTTACTAGAGTTGCTATAAAGAACATTGGCTAATTTAAAGTTTGAATAGTTCTGAAGATCGGCTAGGCAGAACCCTTACTAGAGATGATATAAAGAACATTGGCTAATTTAAAGTTTGAATAGTTCTGAAGACAGGCTAGGCCCCTTACTAGAGATGTTAAAGAACATTGGCTAATTTAAAGTTTGAATAGTTCTGAAGACCAGCTAGGCAGGGAAGATATCAACTCTCACACTAGAGTTCTCTCGGTTCCCTCCACCTGGGGGCTGACATCTCATATTGGAAGATACTAGCACTCACTCTAGAGTTCCCTCGATTCCCTCCACCTGAGGGCTAACATCTCGTATCAAACCTAAAATAATAAACCAAGTTATTAACCTGTCACTTTAAAGTCCTCTAACTCTACACCCTTCAATGAATATTTCCCTATTTATTGCACTCAATCATATGAACAACCTGTCACTTTAAAGTCCTCTAACTCTACACCCTTCAAAGATTATTTTCCTATTTATTTACACCCTGTCACTTTAAAGTCCTCTAACTCTACACCCTTCAATGAATATTTCCCTATTTATTTGCAGTCACTCACTCTAGAGTTCCCTCAATTCCCTCCACCTAAGGGCTAACATCTCGTATCATAACCTAACAATAAACTAAGTTGGGGGCTTTAACTTGTCACTTTAAAGTCCTCTAACTCTACACCCTTCAATGAATATTTTCCTATTTATTTGCACTAACTTTAAAGTCCTCTAACTCTACACCCATCAATGAATATTTCCCTATTTATTTGCACTCAATAATAACTCTAACTCTACACCCTTCAAAGATTATTTCCATATTTATTTGCACTAAATCATATGAATTAAATTCTCATTCATACAACCTCGTGTGATTCTTTCCAATTGTTGACTGAGGCAATACCAGCCCGGTTCTTACATGCTCTCACAATAGNTCAAAACCCCTTTTAAAGTCTCAATCTTCCTTCTTTTATAATTCTCCAAAACGTGTCTTGGTATCTCTTCAAAATGTGTCTTGATTTGATGTATTTCCCAAAGAAATGCATCCTTTCGCAATAATTTTTGTCCATTGTGGTTGTAACCACCTATTAAGCCAATAGGTGCCTCAAAAACCTCTTCAAAATTCACAAAAACCAAATTTACTCATCCAAAATCTGCCATTGGTGCTTAAGCGCGGAGCCTCTGGCGCTTAGGCACAGCCTTCTCTGTTTAACCAGTCCTTAAGCTCCGGATCTAGCGCTTAAGCGCCAAAACACTTTTGCACATTTTTCTCTTATTTGCTCCAAATTTGATCCTTTTTCACTCATTTATGCATTTTTCACCTTTCTACCTGTACCTAAAAGAAAAACACAAAAATACCTTCCATTAAAGTGTAATATCTCAAAAATAGGTATATAAATGTGTCTAAAAATACTATATATTTTAGGCGTATGAGCTGCCTACAATGCTAGCTTGAAGCTCCACGTCGAAGTAAGTTTAGGTTTTCTAATGTGTCAAGTTATAATGTCAAATTAGATATCCATAAGGGTCATAATAAAATTAAATATTATGGGGCATATTAAATTTGATTTGAGCGACAACAGTTAGGATCCTACGGTTCCCTTATTCCGGCACCACTATTTTCTTTCGGATTCACTTAGTCCAAATGAATTTACTAAACTCAAATTAATGAGTTCCATACTTTCAATTAAACTATGGGAAATCTCGTTAGCAACGATAAGCTACCTCCTCCGAGGGATTCCCGATCATCAGATAGAGATGTTTTAGTTTAAATTTTTGTTTTATGATGTTTGTGAAAATTTTGAGTTTTCTTATATTTTGAATGTTGTGGGGTAAATTTTATCTTAATTAATTTTTAGTTTTGGTTTTGGTTTTATGGCTATCGTAGCAGTTTTGGTTTTCATGCAGGGTGACATTGTTGTTTAACATGCAAGTTAAAGGCAAGAAGTACAAAAAGGTAAATGCAATAATTTAAAAGTGTACCTGTCGATTCTTCTCGTTCTTCCACCTGAAAGGTTAGTGCTTGCAAGGCATGTATATAATGTTTCAAAGAATTTAAATTGCAGGAGTAGATGAATGTTTAGCTACCAAACCCTAAGATATGACTTTATTGAATCTCAAAAGATCCTAGTGGATGGTTTTAGAAAAAAATATGGCAAGTCCAATTTGCCCTACAGAATATCCAATAGATTTCAAAATGCTCGAGGCATGGACCACTTTGAAGATTTCTTCAAGATATTCTGAGTTCATTTTGGATTTATCATATTGCTCCATCAATCATCCGAGGTTGAAGTGTGACTACCCCATTGCTCAGTGAAACTTGATAATTTAATTATCCCAAGGATAGGATACCCAATTAATCACTTGATGTTTCATTTAGAAGTTACGTAAGTTGGTGCCCTTAAGGTAAGTTTAAGTCATTTAAGATTGTGGTGCCCACAATTAAGGTCAAGCTTGTAGTGTTTAAAGATGTTAATTTTCAATCATGTTATTTTCTAAATTTGATCAATTGAGTGTATACATTGAGCCTATGTCACTACTAAGGGCTTAACAATCATGATAGGTGGAATGTTAATTATCAAAATTTTGATTTAAGTGATATGAGTTCTTATTGAAAGATCACATCATTATCAATCTTAGACTCAAGATAAGCAAATTATCATATTTTCTATCTTAAGCCCATCACTTAAGAATCATTTGATCTTTGTTTACTTGTTGATGTTGTGTTAAGGTGGTGAGTGAGTTTCTACCTTTTAGTCCCATTGTATTTCAATCATCCAATCATATTCATTAAGATCAAACTTTCCCATTTTCCCTTGGTTAACCCTAATTTTATATTAAGAACGAAAATCTAAAATGACTATTTTGCCATTGGGGTACTTTAAGTCATAAGTCATTAAACACAACTCAAATGACTTGAGCATTTAGAGTGGCATATCCATGAGTTAATTGAAACATTAGAAGAGAATAATGTGGTTTTTCTTCTGTGTTTTTAAATTCAAGAAATAGGGTTTTCAAAATTGATTTATTTAACTATCCAAAATAAAGTTTTTGGTTTATGAGAAAATTATTGTAGGTTTGCTTGAGTCAGAGAAATACTTAGGCAAAATTTCATGATTTTTTGAATCAAATTTTATTATTATTATTATTATTATTTAATTTTGGATCAATTTCAATGATTTAAATAAATAGAAAATAATGTTTTAATTACCAAAATTATTTTATATTGTGATTAGACCTCTTTGAGTTCAAAAAACTCAGAGAATCAAATTTTGTGTTTTTATAACTTTTTAATTTATTTATTATGATTATTTTAATGAGAAAATAAGGAAAGTTCATTTTTAAGCCTTTTAAAATTTGTTTAAAACTTAAAAAAATTAGGAAAAATATCTTAATGAATTCTAAGCAATCAGGGAAAGATTGTATACATTTTGAAACATTTTTTGTATTTTTAAAAATTTTGATTATTTTATTTATTTTTAATTCAAAACACACTATGAAAATGACATATTTTCACAAAAATAGATTTATTTTTTATAAATGCCCCTGATCACAAGGAACTCAGAAAAATATTTTTCATGATTTTTCAAAGCTTATTTAATTTATTATAATTATTTTTGTACAAAAATACAAAGTTTCTTTAAAAATTAATTTTAGTGCGTAAACTAAGCCAAATAATTTTTTGAATTTTTACAATAAGTAAATATGATTTTTATGCAAAATGTGGAACTAGCTTTGTCAATTTTTGATAAGTATATAATTTACATAAATTAACATAAGGTGTATACATTTGATTAAATATAGAAAGGTACAAAGTAATTCAAAAGATCATAATATTTTCTTAGACTTCTCTAACCACAGGAAACCTACTAAAATTATCCTCATAATTTTCCAAATGATATTTTGATTTATATAATTAATATAAGCCAAAATGGCCACCATAGCTTGAAAATTAAGGCTAGAAGTATAGAGATGTCTTCTAACCTTGGAAAAATCACAAAACACCCCCCTGTGTGATGAGGAATAAACCGTAGAAATTTCAAGCCATTGTGAACCATATTTAGTCATGGAGAATTGAAATACCACAGAGGGTATTTTTATTATATTTTTATTATTTTTCTAGAGAAAGATATGAATTTTTTAAGTTCAGGTATTAAAATAAATTTAGGAAATCCATATTTTCTACTTATCCATGCAGCGCCACAACATCCTACGACGGCTCTGAGCTTACACATGGTGCTCCATCATTCGACGCCGCCATCCACCTAAGCTGCCATGTGACCTGCCATTTTTCTCTAAAGATTCATCTATCTTGATCTCCTTTGTTGATTAAATAAACACACGATCGGATGGCTCCCCGTTATCGTCCCCAAATGACTTAGCCCGAGAACTGTTCATAATAAAACCCTAAGATCTTCGCCTAAAATCAAAAAAATTGCATGGGGTTTATTTTTAAACCTTCATCTACTCAATATGAACACATCTATATGATTAATCAAGTATGAAATCAAGCCATTACATATGGAGAATCAAAAGAAGCTCGAGCTAGGGTTAGAGCTCAATACCTTTGTCTAAGAGGGGAGGCCTCAATCAAATGGTTGTGGTAGCTTTGGTTGAGTCCAAAAAACCTCCAGATGAAGTCCTATGCTCTGGTGAATTGTCTAGCTATGATTTTGGTCAAACTCAATTTCAGGTATTGATCTAGAGCTAGGTTAGAGGCTATTTGAGAGGGGTCTTTTGTGGGGGATCAACTCCTTTCACTGTGGAGATGGTGTATGCACAATTAATTTGAGTTTCATTCACTATAGATTTGTGGAGAAGAATGTCCTAGTTTCAGCCTGTTTTTTAGCTCAAAATTGAACTCTTACAGTGGGAACCAGAGGGGGAAGATGGTTGGCTTGAGCTTAAGAATGCTTGGAGAGTCTCTGGTGAGATTTTGGTAAACTTTCCCCTAGGATTTTGGTTTTTTGTTCTTTGTACATGGAGGGGGTTGATTAAATAAAAAGGCTTTGGCTGGCCATCAAGGTCAATTGGTGGGTGCAAATTGAAGCTTAAGTGGAGGGATGAAGAGCTCTAGTGACCAATCAGACTTGGCCGGCTCAGATGAGTTTAATTTTAAGTTTTGGCCAATGGGGGCTCCTTTGGCTGGCTATTTTTGGTGGCTAGGTAGGTGGCTGGCCAGGGTTTAGTCACTTCTTGGCTCAGGGAGGTCAGACGAGAGTTAATTATGATTCAAATAGGCGCAAATATGGTTAAGATCCCTTAAATCAAAGGAACAATCGTCCATATATCTCCTAGATGGTTTAGGTGGGCTTACACTGGTCAATAGAGTTTAAATGGTGGCTATTGTGACATTAATTTTGTGACTTTAGTATGGCTAAGTCAATTTTGTGAAGGGGTTCAACTTAGGTCAAAATGGCTAGAAGTTGGGTTTGAGTTAGGCTATCCATGACATTAAGCAAAATTTATTAATAAATTTCATGTAGATGATTTTCATGAGGAGTTTAGAAAANGGGATGTGAGGAGAAGCTTGAGGTGATACCTAACAAAAATTGGTTTCACTTGAATCAACTTGAGGAAAAAGCTTTATTACATTTTATAAACTTGTATTTGAGTATTAACAACCTTACTAGTAAAGTTTTCATGAAGTTATTTTTCATATGAATATTCTAAATATCATTGATATAACAAATTACAGTTCTTCTTAAAATGAATAGAGATTCAAAAATCATATATTTGGTTACTAAATATTCTTAAACTTATAGTTTTAATCTAAGTTATTAAAATTTTTTATTAAATTTAAATATTTTATTTATTAAACTAAAGTATAGAAGTTTATGAGTTAATCTCTATCTTAAGTCATATTTTTATGTAGTAAAAGTGTCNCATAACTTGCATATATATATATATATATATATGATCTAGACACTTTGAAAGCTTAAGCGTGGGGCCTCAAGGTTCATTTACTAAAACTTGAATTGCACATATATATATATATATATATATATATATATATATGTATGATTGGTGTCAGAGAGTAGGTAATATTTCAAAAAGAAATGAAATGCCTCGAAATTTTCTTTTGCAACCTGAAATTTTTTATGCATGGGTATTGGATTTTATGGGACTAGTTATAACTTCATTTGGAAATGAATATATATTGATTGCAGTGGATTATGTGTGAAAATTGATTGAAGCGATCGCCTTACCTCAATGTGATGCTCGGAGTGTTTCAAAATTTTTAAACAAAAATATTTTTACAAGATATGGAGTGCTGAGAATAATCATTACCAATGGAGGATCTCATTTTAGGAATGCAAAAATTCCTAAGTTGGTATGAGAATATAATATTATGCATAGTATTGCAACCACTTATCATCCAAAGACTAGTGGTTTAACAGAACTATCTATTCATGAAGTTAAAAGAAGTTTGGAAAAACTGTAAATCCTAATAAAATGGATTGGTCTGCTAGATTAGATACTGCATTATGGGCTTACATGATAGCTTATAAGACACCTATAGGAATGTCCCCATACAAATTAATTTTTGGGAAGACTTGTTACTTACCAGTAGAATTGGAGCATAAAGCCTATTGGGCTATTAAGGAGTTCAATTTTAATTTAAAAGATGATGGTAAGAAAAGACTACTAAAATTTAATGAGCTTGAAGAAATTAGGTGATAATGCTAGGATTTATAAGAAGAAAATGAAAGAATGACATGATCAGAAGATAATAAGAAAATAATTTGAGCATGGACATCAAGTTTTATTATATAATACAATTTTAAATTATTTCCTGGAAAACTGAAGATACAAATTGGGAGACCCGAGATAATGGAAATATAAGTTTTTCTTCATCATTATTGAATCCTACATTTAAGATGTGGCATTTCTTTATTGCATAAAATCTACTTCCTTCTATAAAAATTAGTAAGGTAACGAAGGAGAGTTTTATTTTGAATTACTATATTCAAACTAGAAAACCTGTTGATGTTGGTGTAATAATTATGAAACCGGTGTTGGGTTTGATCATCAATGGATCTACTATTAGACTAGGACAACCATCTACTATTTTCTTATCGTGCAGTCAATCGCAAGTGCCTTACGAAGGTTGGGAAAAAGTGCTTCTTCCTTGGAAGCCTATGGACCCAGAATTTTATTGCAACCACATAAGAATGGAGGATGAGAATGATATGAATATACTGATGGATCAGTCGTCCCAAAATTTATCACTTATTCAGCCTTACTTCAGTTCGAATGTACTTTTGAAAAAGATCAAGAAGATAGAGAAAGAGGTATAAAACCTTATACAGTCAATTGGGAATATTTTTGAAATATTGGATCATCTAGATTGGATGATGAAAGAACATTTTGAACATACTAGACGCATTGAAGATGATTTGGTGTGTATGTTCAAGAAACATGCTTGGATTGAGGAATATTTGATGGATGAATTTCCTTATTGACCTTTTTACAACTTGTACATGCACTATCAATCCATGGGAGATATCCAAGAGGACGAGAGCAAAGAAGATGTTTGAATTTACTTTATGCACGAGATGTGTATTTAATATTACTTAATTATGTTATGGTGTTATGTTGAATTGCATTTACTTTCATTGTTGGACTTTATGTGTATTTTTTGTTGAGTATTTTGATACTTAGATTTCAGTGTTAGGATGTTCAATTGGCTTTGGACACTGAATTAGATTTTGTTGGCTTGAAAACTGTTAGTTTGTAATAGTGCGGATTTTATTCATAAAAGTGAGTTTTATGTTGTTTGTGAAAGTTTTTGTGTTACAAAATTATTTAATTATAATNGTTGTTTGTGAAAGTTTTTGTGTTACAAAATTATTTAATTATGACTATAAGTGTTTATTTGATTTAGATAGAGGTTGACATAATGTTGTACTCAGTAGATTTCCATAGAAAAAAGAAATATGAAAATTTTGGAGTTGGCGCATGAGGCGCAAAATTCCAAAAAATGCTAGATTAGGTTAAAAACAACAAAATTGCCCAGTAAAACTCTATTTTTGCTGGTTGAGTCATCTCCTACCTCTAAACTTCAACTTATGACTTGACATTGCANCATAATGTTGTACTCAGTAGATTTCCATAGAAAAAAGAAATATGAAAATTTTGGAGTTGGCGCATGAGGCGCCAAATTCCAAAAAAATGCTAGATTAGGTTAAAAACAGCAAAATTGCCCAGTAAAACTCTATTTTTACTGGTTGAGTCATCTCCTACCTCTAAACTTCAACTTATGACTTGGCATTGCGTGGATTCGAGAAGATTTCAAGGGCTAAAAATTTTAGATTTCACCTTCTCTTGCTAAGAGCTTCTTTTTAACTTAGAAATTTTTTATTTTCACCATGGATTTATCCTACATTATGGAAAATCTGAAATTTGGGAATTTGTTGAAGAAGTTTTAAGAAAACCCAAGGTGAAAGGTTTCTTACCAAATAATATTACTTGNTTAGAAATTTTTTATTTTCACCATGGATTTATCCTACATTATGGAAAATCTGAAATTTGGGAATTTGTTGAAAAAGTTTTAAGAAAACCCAAGGTGAAAGGTTTCTTACCAAATATTCTTACTTCTGAAGTTGGATTTTTGATTTTGTAATTTATTTGGATTTTATTTGGACTTCCATAGATATTCAAATGGCTCCACAAGTGAAAAGAAGAAAACCTACGAGAGATTTTGATGAGTGAAGATTTTTTAATTAAAAGGCCCAACATAGTTACAACACTTAAATGAGCTCGAGAAAATTGATCTAAGAATGAGCATTTTCCAACTCAGGTGGCGAGATCGAGAGGTTAATCGTCGCTAAAAATTGGGAGAGATTCTGCTACTTTTCTGTAGTAATTATTTTTCTAATGATCCATGAGTTCTATGCCAACTTGCAATTTACTTATGTTGATCACATCTTCATGAGAGTTAAGCAAGTTGAGTTTTCTAGAGAAACAATCAATGCATTTTATGGATTGAGGAATGTATTCCATTGTGAATATGCTGCATTCGTGATGACTGACTCATCACTAGTTGAAGTAATTGCCTTTTTGACTGGTAGAATGGGAAAATAGAAAATTAAGAACACTAAGAAAGTTAATTTCTCCACTTCCATTATGAATTTTTAATCAAAGTTATGACTTTACTTCATCTCTGCAAAATTTCTTCCAACAAATCATCTGAGTGACGTAACAAAAGATAGAGTTGTACTAAATTTATGCATTCAACAAATGAAAGCAGTAGATGTTGGTGCTTTTATAGTACATCATGCTCAGAGTATAGCCAGAAGTGCTACAGCTAGTGGCTTGGGATACCCTGCTCTGATTTTCATTTTATGTGAACAATCAGGAGTAGAGTTCCATAAAAATGAAGAAAAGTTGCAGCCACAGTAACCTATTGGGAGGCATACAGTCCAAAAATTTAAATCATTTGCTGAAATCAGGAGTGGAGGAAGTGATAGACCCTCAACATCTACTGCAGGGCCATCTACTTCCAAATCTGCTTCGCTTAAAAACATCATGGAGCAGCTTATGATACAAAAAATGGAAATTATGAAACTACAAAATGTGATTGGAGGATTAGAAGCAAGGAATGCTTATAATGATGAATATAAGAAGAGGAGAGTTCAACATGATATAACATGTCAGGAGGATATGACTAGATATCTAAGGGATGAATATAATTTGGAATTTCCAACTTGCCCCGATTTTACTCCTTATGTGCTAGATCATGAAGAAGAAGAAGATGATGATGATGATGATGACGGTGATGATGAGGAGGAAGAAGATGAAGACTATTTTTTTTTAATTTTAGGAGTTTGTTTTTTTATTTGTTATTTTGATTGTTTTGTTATTTATTTTCNATAATGATGAATATAAGAAGAGGAGAGTTCAACATGATATAACATGTCAGGAGGATATGACTAGATATCTAATGGATGAATATAATTTGGAATTTCCAACTTGCCCCGATTTTACTCCTTATGTGCCAGATCATGAAGAAGAAGAAGAAGATGATGATGATGATGACGGTGATGATGAGGAGGAAGAAGATGAAGACTATTTTTTTTTATTTTAGGAGTTCGCTTTTTTATTTGTTATTTTGATTGTTTTGTTATTTATTTTATTTAAAACTATTGTAGTAAAAACTTTCATTTTAATGTTGTACTGTGGACTGTAATAGAAATTGAAGATTTTTATTTCTCTGCATTTTTAGTTATTTTAGTTTCTATTTATGTTTTTAATTCTTAGCAAATTCTTTGAAATATGTTGTGTTTTGCTTAATGCTTTAAAGCTTGCATTTTTTAAGTTAGCACCTACAATATACCAGAGTTCTATTTCATTTTCAAAAATCCTCTACAGGTTAGTTTTTATTTTTATGCATTTACTACTTTATTTCACCTACAAAAATTTTTGTGTACTGAACATTTTTAATTACTTAAAAACTTAAGTTTGGGGGAAAAAAATTTTCTTGTAAAAAGAAGTAAATTAAATTTTATTTATCCTCAATTAACTATATTTTTAAAACTAATTTAACATGACCTTGGATATTAAGGTTTAACTTTAAATGATTATATTTATGTTTATAAATATTATGATAAATTTAGGTAAAAGTTTTTAGTAATGAAGGTTAATTCTAAAGTTAAAGATATATGGTATGAAAGGATAAGACTATGTTTCNTATTAAGGTTTAACTTTAAATGATTATATTTATGTTTGTAAATATTATGATAAATTTAGGTAAAAGTTTTTAGTAATGAAGGTTAATTCTAATGTTAAAGATATTTGGTATGAAAGGATAAGACTATTTTTCTCTATTTAAAGTAAAGGAAATTGTATTTTTGAAGTATTAATAATTTTAGAGTTTCATGTAAGAAGAAAAGAACGAGACTTTATGAAAAATCATCAAAACTAATATGAATTTATAAAGTGAAGAAAGGTAAGAAGTTTTAACTTTAAGAAGAATATAGTGAAGTTCAAAATTATTAAAGGCTATCCAAATATAGTAATCCACACTTGAAAAAGAAAAAAAAAGGATTGAAAAGATCGTGAATAAAAAAATNGTGAAGAAAGGTAAGAAGTTTTAACTTTAAGAAGAATATAGTGAAGTTCAAAATTATTAAAGGCTATCCAAAAATAGTAATCCTCACTTGAAAAAAAAAGGATTGAAAAGATCGTGAATAAAAAAAAAGGGATGTGAGGAGAAGCTTGAGGTGATACCTAACAAAAATTGGTTTCACTTGAATCAACTTGAGGAAAAAGCTTTATTACATTTTATAAACTTGTATTTGAGTATTAACAACCTTACAAGTAAAGTTTTCATGAAGTTATTTTTCATATGAATATTCTAAATATCATTGATATAAAAAATTACAGTTCTTCTTAAAATGAATAGAGATTCAAAAATCTTATATTTGGTTACTAAATATTCTTAAACTTATAGTTTTAATCTAAGTTATTAAAAGTTTTTATTAAATTTAACTATTTTATTTATTGAACTAAAGTATAGAAGTTTATGAGTTAATCTCTATCTTAAGTCATATTTTTATGTAGTAAAAATGTAACTTGATGACACGTAATATTTAAGTTTGGGGGATTTTGATATACCAAAATAATGTGTTATTTTAAGTATATGATTTATGCTTATTTTTGGATATATTGCACTTTAAAGATGGGTATTATCATGTTTTTTTTTAAGGTATATCAATTTTAGGCGTTTAGAGAAAAATTAGCAAAAAAAGGGAAATTTGGAGCCAAAATAGCCAATTTTTTGATTTTGACGCATCAGGCGCCGGATTGGCACCTGAAGTGCCACTTTACAGAGAGCTGACGCATGAAGCGCCAGAGCCTAGAAACAACGCGGACTTAAGTAACTTGACACCTGAAGCGCCATATCGACGCCTTNATTTTAAGTATATGATTTATGCTTATTTTTGGATATATTGCACTTTAAAGATGGGTATTATCATGTTTTTTTGAAGGTATATCAATTTTAGGTGTTTAGAGAAAAATTAGCAAAAAAACGGAAATTTGGAGCCAAAATAGCCAATTTTGTGATTTTGACGCATCAGGCGCCGGATTGGCACTTGAAGTGCCACTTTACAGAGAGCTGACACATGAAGCGCCAGAGCCTAGAAACAACGCGGACTTAAGTAACTTGGCACCTGAAGCGCCATATCGACGCCTGAAATACCAGAGATGACATTTGATGATTTAAGACAGTTCGAGACAAATTTTGCATGAATTTTGAAGGCTCCAAATGTTTCAAACACCCCATGGAGTTATTCAATGCATATAGACACTTTGGAAGGTTCTCTAATGAAGGGATATGTCTCTTGAATCAATGGACATGTCTTTTGGAGTTCAAAAGGTTTAACTTTTGGATAGAATTTTGGAGGGAATTTTGAATTCTTTTTGGAGGGAGGCAACCTCTAATAAAAGAGACGAAAGTTTAGGCTTGAAGAAGAAGAGGTGATAGAAAGGTTTTTGTGGTGGCGTGAGAAAGGTTAGAGAGAGAGAGAGAGTCAAGTACTTAGAGATTTTCTTCATGGGTTGTAAGAGGAGAGGGAAAGTGAAAGATTTATTCTTCATTAAACTTCTAAGAGAGAATTAAGAGTGTTGTTAAAGAGGGAAAGTGCTTAAAGAGAACTTCTAGGGATTTGCATGGGAAGGATTGTGAGATAAGTTGTGTCTTTTATTTCGTTTTTTTGTAAACTTGTTTTTATATATGAAATTCGTGTTTTGTTATATCCTTCTCATGAATTCTAAGCAGTCTTCTTTATCCTTCTCCCTACTCTGAGATATGGTTTTGTGAAAATTANTAGAATTTTGGAGGGAATTTTGAATTCTTTTTGGAGGGAGGCAACCTCTAATAAAAGAGACGAAAGTTTAGGGCTTGAAGAAGAAGAGGTGATAGAAAGGTTTTTGTGGTGGCGTGAGAGAAGTTAGAGAGAGAGAGAGTCAAGTACTTAGAGATTTTCTTCATGGGTTGTAAGAGGAGAGGGAATGTGAAAGATTTACTCTTCATTAAACTTCTAAGAGAGAATTGAGAGTGTTGTTAAAGAGGGAAAGTGCTTAAAGAGAACTTCTAGGGAATTGCATGGGAAGGATTGTGAGATAAGTTGTGTCTTTTATTTCTTTTTTTTTGTAAACTTGCTTTTATATATGAACTTCTTGTTTTGTTATATCCTTCTCATGAATTCTAAGAAGTCTTCTTTATCCTTCTCCCTACTCTGAGATATGGTTTTGTGAAGAATTGATTTTGTTTTATATGGTTTTAAATGTCAAAAATTTGTGATGATTTGAACTCTGATCTTCATTTAATTTTTGATCTGGCCAATTGAAATGTTAAAATGTGTTATGATTTATACAACAAGGTGAGAGTCACATTCAATTTCAAGGATGAAGATGTTATCCATGGGATTGAATGCAAATAAATAAGGAAATATATTTTGTTGGATATAGAATTTGAGATTTTAAGGTGACAGATTAAAATCCTCAATTTTGTTNTGATGATTTGAACTCTGATCTTCATTTAATTTTTGATCTGGCCAATTGAAATGTTAAAATGTGTTATGATTTCTACAACAAGGTGAGAGTCACATTCAATTTCAAGGATGAGGATGTTATCCATGGGATTGAATGCAAATAAATAAAGAAATATATTTTGTTGGATATAGAATTTGAGATTTTAAGGTGACAAATTAAAATCCTCAATTTTGTCCAATTGATTGAAAACTAATGTGATATTATTAGCCCTTAGACGAGGGAGAAGTGTGAGCTCTAGAGTGACAGCCGGTATCCTCCCAACCTAACAATGAAATTAGGGACCAAACTCTGGATTAGTTAATTTTCTTTATGCACTTGAAAGAGAGTAAGGAATAGAATTACTCCTATTTGACACAATAATTATATATATATATATATAATCATGGTGGTGGCTAGTGTTGCTTTGTTAGGGTTTCTGCGACAGTGAGGGTGGTTGGCAGCTGCTCTTCGATGGTGGACTTCCCTGACTGTCTGTTTTTGTTTGGAAGTGGTCTCATGGGTCTTCCTGGACTTCTTGGAGGATCTACTATTGTTTTTTTGTTTTCCCGGGTTAATTGGTTTTTGAATATTGAGGTTAATGTTGCATTGAAGTTGTTTTGAGTTGGTTATTTTGGGTTTTCTCAGCTGGTTTTTGTTTTGTCTATGGTGTTTGTTTACCTCCTGTTGGAATGACTCTAACTTTATTTTATCTCTGTGGTGGTGTTTGGATCTCATGGCAACTTCCATTGACTTGGAAACCAATATACAATGGTCTAAGCCATGTCTGTTGATGTGGTTGGAAAGAGTTATACCTTCCAAAACTCTGTAGAACTGATGACATTCCCCACCTCCTTCCATAGGGAGTTGACAATGGTGAACTCCCTTACATTAAGCGACTATGTAAAAAAGCAGGGAAACCTGCTGCCATTTTTCCGAAGCTGAAATACATGCACCNATATATATATATAATCATGGTGGTGGCTAGTGTTGCTTTGTTAGGGTTTCTGCGACAGTGAGGGTGGTTGGCGGCTGCTCTTCGATGGTGGACTTCCCTGACTATCTGTTTTTGTTTGGAAGTGGTCTCATGGGTCTTCCTGGACTTTATGGAGGATCTACTATTATTTTTCTGTTTTCACGGGTTAATTGGTTTTTGAATATTGAGGTTACTGTTGCATTGAAGTTGTTTTGTGTTGGTTATTTTGGGTTTTCTCAGCTGGTTTTTGTTTTGTCTATGGTGTTTTTTTACCTCCTGTTGGAGTGACTCTAACTTTATTTTATATCTTTGGTGGTGTTTGGATCTCATGGCAACTTCCATTGACTTGGAAACCAATATACAATGGTCTAAGCCATGTTTGCTGATGTGGTTGGAAAGAGTTCTACCTTCCAAAACTCTATAGAATTGATGACATTCCCCACCTCCGTCCATAGGGAGTTGACAATGGTGAACTCCCTTACATTAAGAAACTATGTAAAAAAGCAGGGAAACCTGCTGCCATTTTTCCGAAGCTGAATACACGCACTATCAACCTCCTTCAAATTTACTCTAATTGGTAAATTCCAATATGCTCATCCTAAGATGAAAGCTATTAGAAAATATTTTGAAGATTTAAAACTCCTAAGTGATTGGAAAGTTGGCTTGGTGGATGGTATACATATGTCTATACATTTATCTAGGGAAGATGACTACACTAGAATCTTCTCAAAATAGATATTGTATATTGAAGGGATGGAAATGAAATTATTAAAGTGGTTTCCAAACTTTGATCTTAGTCAGGAACCTCCCATTTTTCCTATTCGGTTCAAACTCACAGGTCTAAAGTTGCATTTCTTCCATCATCAAATTCTTTTCACTATAGGCACAACTATGGGCAGACATATGAAGCTTTATGTCCCAACTTACAACCTCTCAAGACCCTCAGCAGCTAGAATCCTGGTGGAAAGGGACATTAACCTTCCCGAAGTAGATGAAACTGTGCTAGGTACTGCTCACAATGGTTACTGGTAGAAGATTGTGATGAAAAAAAACCTTATTATTTCACTCATTGTAAAATGTTTGGTCACTCCAAGGTTAAATGCTTCAAACTCCACCCTAAGCCTAGAACAAACTCCAGCTCTCAAGGAACTTCTTCTCAACCATCTGTCCCCAAGCAATTTCCATGCCACACTACTGATATCCAAGAACAACCTGATCAAGGAAATCTTATTGAAAACCCAATTACAGTCATGGAACCCACCTATATGGGTAATTCACCTCATAGGGGATTGAATATTCCTACCTCTTATAAGATCTTTTCACATACTACATTTAATATGGAACAGGTTAATAAAAAAACCCATCCTCACAGAAGACCCTCTACCATAAGTGGATCCCACTATGCCTGAGGATGTTCCTCTCAGTGTGACACCTGAAGGAGCATCTACCCCAACACAACCCCTTCCTGAATCTGGAAACATTACTCTGGTGGAAAATGTGGTGGAATAGGTGGACAAATTGATTTGAGCCCACCCCTCCATGTCTATACTACCTTCTCAGGCCTTTCCAGATGCTGTCAATAATACTTTAGTGATGAATGGGATGGAACAACTAAAGGACCAAACTAATGTGGCCCTTGGAATTCTGAATTTCCCCCCATTGGTTGCTCTTCAAAGAGAGTTGGAGGAGGGCTAGCATATATGAAAAGCTGGGAAGAAGAAGAAACAAACCGTAACTGAACCCCAAGGGGAGAAATTTGTGCTTGAAGCTGATGGTTCCTATTCCACAAGAAGAGACCCCCTCACCAGGCTTACTAGGGGGAGATCCAAATCAACCCATCATGATTAATTTGCTCTACTGGAATATTAGGTGAGTGGCTCACCCACTCTCATTAAAAAGGCTTCTCCATCTCAATAGAAAACACAAAGTTTGGTGCATTGCTATTCTTGATCCAATGGTTTACAAATATCCTCAAAGGTGTTGATTCAATTCCATGGCTTCTCTCATTACTCCAATAGTAACAATAAAATTTGGATCCTTTGTAGAAATGAAATTACTTGGTCAGTCATTATGGATGATCCACAGTTTGTCCATTTCAAATTTGAGGATGCTGACAAGACTGGTTTCACAACTATTGTCTATGCTGGTTGTAACAAAAATGCTAGAAGAGCCCTTCGGCATGAACTAATCAACATTGGAAACTCTATGACCTCCCCTTGGATGGTGGGAGGAGACTTTAACTATATGGTCACCTTTCTGAAAAAACAGGTGGCAGACCACCTAATCTTCTCAAAATGACACAATTTAGTGACAATATTAAAGCTGCAAACCTTTTTGACCTTGGTTTTCAGGGGCCAGCTTCACTTGGAAAAGACTTCAGATATGGGAAAGGCTGGATAGGTTCCTTGTGAATGATCATTGGTTCCAGGCTTTTAAGCATACATATGTCTATCATTTATCTTTATTAGAGTCTAATCACAGATGTTTATTCATTTCTATCACTGCCACCCCACTTAAAGGCCCTAAATCCTTTAGATTTCAAAATAAGTGGGTTGAACACCCTGAGTTTCTAAACTTGATTAAAGAGCACTGGAAAGGTTCTCACCATTCCACCCTTATTATCAATCTGTGGCAATTGAAGAAATCTTTGGCCCTATTCCTCAAGCAACAGAACTGGAACTTTTTTGGGAATGTTTATGACCAGGTGGACAATGCTAAGAAGAACTTGGCAACATTGGAAGCTCAATTTGATAATGGCACTGTGGATGAGGCGGCTTTTATGGAGGATGCTAAACAGGTTCTCCTAGAAATTGAAAGGTTGGAGCTTTTCCTCAAAAAAAAAAGCTGCTATTAACAGATTCATGGGTGGGGATAGGAATACTAAATACTATCATGCCTGCATTAAGTACAAAAGGAAATGCAACAGCATTCATATAATTCAAGATGTTGAGGGAAATTGGATCAATGATTATAAGGGTATTGCTAGGAATGCTGTGAATTTTTTTCAAGACCTTCTTACTGACTCTCAGTCTACTCCAATACATGTGGATCCACAATTCATCCAACAGGAACTGAATTATACTAAGGAACTCCAACTTGCCTCCATGCCTACTGATTCTGAAGTTTGGGAAGCTCTCAACAGTATTGATAGCTCTAAAGTGGCTGGTACTAATGGCTACACTGCTGCATTTTATAAAAAAGCATGGACCATTATAAAGGAGGAAGTGGTTGCAGCTATTCATTGTTTCTTCCAAGGAACTCCCCTCCCCAACTATTTCTCCTCCTCTAGCTATGTTCTCATTCACAAAACTGCTGGAAGCAATAATTGGAATCAGTACAGGCCTATAAGTCATACTTTCTTCTTCAACAAGATCATAAGTAAAATCATTGTGGCAAGGTTGCAACCTCACTTAACCAGCTCATCAAACCAAACCAAACTATTTTTGTCAAAGGTAGAGCAATTTCTGATAATGTGCTACTAGCCTAGGAAATACTTCTGGATATGATCACCCTTGCAGGGGGGAAATATCATTTACAAATTGGACCTTAGAACAGCTTATGACGCTATTCATTGGTCTTTCATTTTAGACATCCTTAAAGCCAGGGGCTTTTCTCAAGATTTTTGTAACCTCATTTTCAGATGGCTGCATTTTAATCACACTCTATTCTGCTAAATGAATCCTCTCATGGTTTCTTCTCAACATCTAACGAGGTTCCAACAAGGAGACCCTCTATCCCCTTCTATTTTTATTATGACAATGAACTATTTCTCAAGAATCTTATACCATGCTTTAACTCGGAAAACTTATGCTAGATTCCATCACAGATCTACTATGGAGGTCACCCACCTGATGTATGTAGATGACATCATTTTGTTCTCTGGTATGATTGTCAATACTTCTAAATGTCCGAAACAATTTCAAGACACCTCTGGTATGATTGTCAATACTTCTAAATGTCAACTGATTTTTAGTAAACATACTAAGCCTGCAGCTAAACACTGGATTGATCAATTTATTGGATATTCAATTGCTACCCCTCCCTTCAATTACCTTGGGGTGCCACTTATCAAAGGAAGAACTAAAAGAATACAATTTGAGCAAGTAATCACCAAAATCAATGCTCAAATCAATTGTTGGACAAACTCCTTTCCTTCTAATGGAGGGAGAATTACTCTATTGAAAAGTATCCTCACATCCTTCCCTTCCTAAATTCTCCAAGTCACAAGTATGAAGAAATCCATCCAATTGTTAATTGAAAGAAGCTTCAATAGATTTCTCTTGGCAGGTCAAAGGCAACAATTGCAATGGGCAAGCTGGCAGAAGGCTGCTAAACCCACTATTGTTGGGGGACTGGGATTTAAAGGATTAAAGCATCTCCAACAGGTCACCATGTGAAAACTATGGATAAAGTTAAAAATGCAAAACTCATTATGGGTAAAATTCATGATGAGGAAATACTATAAACACTCTGATCCTAACCTGGTTGAAAGGAAGCTGTTAGACTCATATGTATGGGTCAACTTATTGAAAATCAGGACCCGGTAGAAAACTTATTCCTTGAGGACCTTGGGAAGGGGAGAGTACACTTCTGGCTGGATCAATGGTGTCCACATGATCTACTTTCACCCAGACCAATTGATTTTGACCTAAACCTGTTGGTTGCTGATTGCTGGAATGGTGACTCTTGATCAGTGGAGACACTCTTTTCAATGCTGGACCAAACTACCACTGCTTGCATTTCTAAAATCCCCTTCAACAGAGAGCAGAAAGACAGACTAGTTATTAATTCTAGCAAACTTCATAGTTATATGGAATAAATACATCTATTTTAAATTTTGAATATATGGCCATCTATTCAAAATTATTCAGCTGGGATTCTGTCTCTTGGGGAAAAGTTATATGGAATAAATACATCACTCCCTCTACATCCTTCTTCACCTGAAGAACTTTTCATAAACTTCTTTCTGTAGATGATCTCCTTAAGCTTAAAGGGCTGAGAGTACCTTCCATATGCCATATTTGTTTCATGGTCGAAGAATCTATTCCTCATATTTTCTTTCATTGCATATTTGCCCAAAAGGTCTGGTCTAAACTGGTCAAAGATTTGAAGGTGAACCTATTGATCGTGGATTGGGACTCCCTCTCTTCCTTCTAGCATACATGGAATAATATCAATATGAGCATCATCCCTTTTGTGGTGGCTTGGTTCATTTGGATGGCTAGAAACAAATCTAAATTTGAAGACCACTCTCCCTCAGTGCATTTAACAGTGATACACTAGCAAGCTTTTATTGCAAAATTGATTAAACATAAGGGATTTCCAGAAAGTTGTTGCACTATTAGCTGCTCTCCACATAAAACCTACAAAGCCTCTAAAGTAAATTGTATAAAGCCTTCCAACCCTTGGATTAAAGCAAACATTAATGGGAGTTGTAGTGTAGTAGGAGCTGGTTTTGGTAGGGTTTTCAGAGACTCTAAAGGTACCTGTAAATTTTTTTTCTACATCCCAATGACTGCTCAGGATGCACTAGAAACTGAAACTACTGCCATATATTGGGCACTCAATATTGCTATCTAAATGAAATGGTGTTACATAC
>JXCR01144936.1:0-70788 GCA_002079205.1 Phalaenopsis hybrid cultivar | reverse complement strand
TATATATATATATATATATATATATATAATGATTTTATTTTCTTCACAATTCATATGCTAATTGTAAAGGGGAAGGATGCTTTCTTAAATTTGAGCTATTCGCCATAGAAAATTTGAAGTTTAGTTTAGTTTATAAACTTTACTTTTGAAGTATAGTAATTAGTTTAGTTAACTTAGTTCTTTTAATTGCATTTATTTAACATACACTCAATTACTTTAGATTTGAATTTTGTACTTACATTTTGAAGTTTGAATTGTGTTTTACATTATATTCATAAGCATTTCCAACTTCCCTATGGGATCGATATCTAGGACTCCATTAGTGCCCTTTATTACTTGAGCGATATTTATACTTGCATTATTATTACGGGTTTGGTAGTTTAAAGATTTTAAAAGATAAAATTATTTTTACTAAAATTATTTTTATTTGGATTTGAATTATATATTTATCATTAACACTGTCATGTGTGTGATTTGTAATATTGAAAAATATTTATAAAAATAATACACAATAAATCTGCCTTCATCAGCTGGGTAGGTTCTAGTTTCTCACTTCTAGATTACCTACTATGCCCTCTCTATATGACCTACCAGTGACCCTTAGTTCCAATTTTTTGACCAAATTGATAAAGAATCTAGCATGTCACCCTAGAAACAACAATTCAATGCCCATAAAATCTTATCTCCCTATTTATTTGTACCCCCTTCAAACGATCGCGACTGCTCTTTCTAAGGTAGAATGTGATACTTACAAGTTAAGAAATCTTAGCACATTCAGGTCTATAAGTTTCTCAACAGGTTTTAATAATACAAGTGGCCAGTTTGTAAAGTAAATGAAAGACCGATAAAAATATCATCACATTTATGAAATAAGAGAATTTCTAAGCAAATGTATATTCCTAAAAATGTATCTAATTTATTTATAAAGAAAAGTTAAATGAAGATAATGGCATAAGCAGTAAAAGAATTGGTAGAATTATGTAATAAACTAAGTGCTAATAAGGAACATATGTCTACTTACCCTCTTTCAACCAAATAGATATGCTTAGTATTCTAATAGTTTTATGCAACTATCTATCACCTAAGAGCTTCTAATAGAAGCAAATCATTAATTATATTTCTTAAAAAGTTGCATTGTTGCCCATACTATTTTGCAATAGCCAACCAGATAATGAGAGCTCACTCAAGTTGTAAGATCATTGCTCTCCCTATTCTTAATTTCACTCACAACTAATTTTAACATATCCTATTGCCACTTAAGTTATGTCAATGAAGTGAAGGAGATATTACTCATCACATGAAAATAAAAATAGTTCTATCATGAAACAAATTTTCCTACACATGCCACTACTTCATATTAAAAGAAAAGAGTAAAGAAAATTAAATACGAAGCACAGATAAAACACAACAGAAAACTTCATTTAAATCAAAGAAAATCCACTAGAAAGTGTTCACAACAATTACTAGATAATGAAGAACATAATACTTATCTTTTTCTCTATGAAAGAAAGACAAAAAATCTCTCCAACAAAGTCTTTTATCATCCATGCACTGCTAATACTTCCTCACTCCTATCTCTCAAAACCCCTCACCAATCTCTCCATAAAATGAAGAAATATATATCTCCATAAACTCACACCAAACTCCTCCTAAAACACTTCCTAACTTATTCTCTAGACTCCTCTACTTACTTATCATGAGAGGCGTCAAACATCTCTATTTAAAGAGAAGCAAAAAACCCTCCTTTCTTCAAGAGACACATATCTTCATCCAAAAGACACACCCTTTTACACCAAGAAACACATCTACTTATTTAAAAGCCACTCCAAATATCTGGATTCATTTAACCACTCCAAGCAACGTGCATAGCCATCTAGAACCTTCCAGAACAACCCGGAACCACCAAAAGTTGTCCAAAACTGTCTTCAACCGTTTATGGCACCAATGAGCCAGTTTCCGGTGCCTAGGCACCGTTTTCTCGTCGTCACTAGTGCTTAGGCACCATCCTTCAGACAGCTCCATCATTTCACCCCATTTTACTCTATTTCAGCTTAGTTTCACTTCGTTTTAGCTCTGTTATGCTCCAAATTGATATACCTACAAAATAGACATGAAAATAACTTTTCTTTAAAGCGTAATTTCCTTAAAAAATATGTGATAATTTAAAGGAGATTAAACATAGAAAGACATATGAAAATGTGTCACGTTAGAATTTTCCTCTTTGATCGATTTGACTCCAAATGACATAGTTTTTTTTCCATTTTTTCTAAAAGTCTATTTCTTGTATCGGAAGGCAAAAAACATGCAAAATATATTCCTTTAAAGTTTAATATCATTAAAAATGTACATAAAATTATCATGAAATATACAATAAAAATATGTAATTTGAAGGTGGATTAATACTCCTAAAGTTAAACATTACTTGTCCCCAAGTAACACTATAACTTTAAAAACAAAACTACGGTAATGGGTTTTCTTTCTAAATAACTAAAAATTTGTTTTGGAAATGTTATAGTCCAACTTAGAAGAATTTCTAGTAAAGTAGATGATATCTAAGGTATCAGAACATTTAATATTAAATTTACGAATACTGATTTTCTATTTAATTTAGATATAATTGAAATTTTCCCAAACTTTGGATTTTAGAAAAATATTAATTTCATAATTTATATCATCTATATTGAAAATATATTTTACTAATACTTTCAGAAATTAAGCAAAGAATTGTTCTTAAGTTTTCTTCTTTGGAAAGATTCAAGTGAAACCAATTTTAAATTATATCCTCTTCATCAAGCTTCTCCTCCCTTTTCATACATTTCTTTTCTTTTCTTTTTCTTTTTCTNTGTAACAAAAATGCTAGAAGAGCCCTTCGGCATGAACTAATCAACATTGGAAACTCTATGACCTCCCCTTGGCTGGTGGGAGGAGACTTTAACTATATGGTCACCTTTCTGAAAAAACAGGTGGTAGACCACCTAATCTTCTCAAAATGACACAAATTAGTGACAATATTAAAGCTGCAAACCTTTTTGACCATGGTTTTCAGGGGCCAGCTTCACTTGGAAAAGACTTCAGATATGGGAAAGGCTGGATAGGTTCCTTGTGAATGATCATTGGTTCCAGGCTTTTAAGCATACATATGTTTATCATTTATCTTTATCGGAGTCTGATCACAGTCGTTTACTCATTTCTATCACTGCCACCCCACTTAAAGGCCCTAAATCCTTTAGATTTCAAAATACGTGGGTTGAACACCCTGAGTTTCTAAACCTGATTAAAGAGCACTGGAAAGGTTCTCACCATTCCAACCTTATTATCAATCTGTGGCAATTGAAGAAATCTTTGGCCATATTCCTCAAGCAACGGAACTGGAACTATTTTGGGAATGCTTATGACCAGGTGGATAATGCTAAGAAAAACTTGGCAACATTGGAAGCTAAGTTTGATAATAGCACTGCGGATGAGGCTGCTTTTATAGAGGATGCTGAACAGGTTCTCCTGGAAATTGAAAGGTTGGAGCTTTTCCTCAAACAAAAAGCTGCTATTAACAGATTCATGGGTGGGGATAGGAATACTAAATACTATCATGCCTGGATTAATTACAGAAGGAAATGCAACAATATTCATATAATTCAAGAGGTTGAGGGAAATTGGATCAATGATTATAAGGGTATTGCTAGGAATCATGTGAATTTTTTTCAAGACCTTCTTACTGACTCTCAGTCTACTCCAATACATGTGGATCCACAATTCATCCAACAGGAACTGAATTATACTAAGGAACTCCAACTTGCCTCCATGCCTACTGATTTTGAAGTTTGGGAAGCTCTCAACAGTATTGATAGCTCTAAAGTGGCTGGTACTGATGGCTACACTGCTGCATTTTATAAAAAAGCATGGACCATTATAAAGGAGGAAGTGGTTGCAGCTATTATTGTTTCTTCCAAGGAACTCCCCTCCCCAATTATTTCTCCTCCTCTAGCTATGTTCTCATTCACACAACTGCTGGAAGCAATAATTGGAATCAGTACAGGCCTATAAGTCATACTTTTGTCTTCAGCAAGATCATAAGTAAAATCATTATGCCAAGGTTGCAACCTCACTTAACCAGCTCATCAAACCAAACCAAACTATTTTTGTCAAAGGTAGAGCAATTTCTGATAATGTGCTACTAGCCTAGGAAATACTTCTGGATATGATCACCCTTGCAGGGGGGAAATATCATTTACAAATTGGACCTTAGAAAAGCTTATGACGCTATTCATTGGTCCTTCATTTTAGACATCCTCAAAGCCAGGGGATTTTCTCAAGATTTCTGTAACCTCATTTTCAGATGGCTGCATTTTAATCACACTCTATTCTGCTAAATGAATCCTCTCATGGTTTCTTCTCAACATCTAACGAGGTTCCAACAAGGAGACCCTCTATCCCCTTCTATTTTTATTATGACAATGAACTATTTCTCAAGAATCTTATACCATGCTTTAACTCGGAAAACTTATGCTAGATTCCATCACAGATCTACTATGGAGGTCACGCACCTGATGTATGTAGATGACATCATTTTGTTCTCTATGGGTAAGATAAATGCTATTAAACTTATACACAAATGCCCGAAACAATTTCAAGACACCTCTAGTATGATTGTCAATACTTCTAAATGTCAACTGATTTTTAGTAAACATACTAAGCCTGCAGCTAAACACTAAATTGATCAATTTATTGGATATTCAATTACTACCCCTCCCTTCAATTACCTTGGGGTGCCACTTATCAAAGGAAGAACTAAAACAATACAATTTGAGCAAGTAATCACCAAAATCAATGCTCAAATCAATTGTTGGACAAACTCCTTTCCTTCTAATGGAGGGAGAATTACTCTATTGAAAAGTATCCTCACATCCTTCCCTTCCTAAATTCTCCAAGTCACAAGTATGAAGAAATCCATCCAATTGTTAATTGAAAGAAGCTTCAATAGATTTCTCTTGGCAGGTCAAAGGCAAAAATTGCAATGGGCAAGCTGGCAGAAGGCTGCTAAACCCACTATTACTGGGGGACTGGGATTTAAGGGATTAAAGCATCTCCAACAGGTCACCATGTGAAAACTATGGCTAAAGTTCAAAATGCAAAACTCACTATGGGTAAAATTCATGATGAGGAAATACTGTAAACACTCTGATCCTAACCTGGTTGAAAGGAAGATGTTAGACTCATCTGTATGGGTCAACTTATTGAAAATCAGGACCAGGTAGAAAACTTATTCCTTTAGGACCCTGGGAAGGGGAGAGTACACTTCTGGCTGGATCAATGGTGTCAACATGATCTACTTTCACCCAGACCAATGGATTTTGACCAAAACCTGTTGGTTGCTGATTGTTGGAATGGTGACTCTTGATCAGTAGAGACACTCTTTTCAATGCTGGACCAAACTACCACTGCTTGCATTTCTAAAATCCCCTTCAACAGAGGGCAGAAAGACAGACTAGTTATTAATTCTAGCAAATATCATAGTTATATGGAATAAATACATCTATTTAAAATTTTGAATATATGACCATCTATTCAAAATTATTCAGCTGGGATTCTGTCTCTTGGGGAAAAGTTATATGGAATAAATACATCACTCCCTCTATGTCCTTCTTCACCTGAAGAACTTTTCATAAACTTCTTTCTGTAGATGATCTCCTTAAGCTTAAAGGGCTGAGAGGACCTTCCATATGCCATATTTGTTTCATGGTCAAAGAATCTATTCCTCATATTTTATTTCATTGCATATTTTCCCAAAAGGTCTGGTCTAAACTGGTCAAAGATTTGAAGGTGAACCTATTGATCGTGGATTGGGACTCCCTCTCTTCCTTCTAGCATACATGGAATAATATCAATATGAGCATCATCCCTTTTGTGGTGGCTTGGTTCATTTGGATGGCTAGAAACAAATCCAAATTTGAAGACCACTCTCCCTCAGTGCATTTAACAGTGATACACTACCAAGCTTTTATTGCAAAATTGATTAAACATAAGGGATTTACAGAAAGTTATTGCACTATTAGCTGCTCTCCACATAAAGCCTACAAAGCCTCTAAAGTAAATTGTATAAAGCCTTCCAACCCTTGGATTAAAGCAAACATTGATGGGAGTTGTAGTGTAGTAGGAGCTGATTTTGGTGGGGTTTTCAGAGACTCTAAAGGTACCTGTAAATTTTTTTTCTACATCCCAATGACTGCTCAGGATGCACTAGAAACTGAAACTACTGCCATATATTGGGCACTCAATATTGCTATCTAAATGAAATGGTGTTACATACTGGTTGAAACTGATTGTACCTTGCTCATCAAAATGGTAGAAGGAATCTTATCCCCCCCTGACATACACTCCAATGGCTCAAAACTATTCAAGCTTATAGAAATTTTTGCCACTTCCAATTAAGCTTCAACTACAGAGACGGAAACAGACTTGCTAACTGGCTAGCAAGAATGGCTAGTTAAAAAGATGAAACTTTAGTCTCTTCTAGTCCCCCCTCCTCTTTCCTTCTTGTTGAAGGGAGACCTTTGCAGGTTCCCTATATTAGATCTGTACTCTTTTCTAGTTCAACAATATAATTTTGCCTTTTGTTATATATATATATATATATATCTATTAAATGATTTTATTTTCTTCACAATTCATATATTAATTGTAAAGGGGAAGGATGCTTTCTTAAATTTGAGCTATTCGCCATAGAAACTTTGAAGTTTAGTTTAGTTTATAAACTTTACTTTTGAAGTTTAGTAATTAGTTTAGTTAACTTAGTTCCTTTAATTGCATTTATTTAACATCCACTCAATTACTTTAGATTTGAATTTTGTACTTACATTTTGAAGTTTGAATTGTGTTTTACATTATATTCATAAGCATTTCCAACTTCCCTATGGGATCGATATCTAGGACTCCATTAGTGCCCTTTATTACTTGAGCGATATTTATACTTGCATTATTATTACGGGTTTGGTTGTTTAAAGATTTTAAAAGATAAAATTATTTTTACTAAAATTATTTTTATTTGGATTTGAATTATATATTTATCATTAACACTATCATGTGTGTGATTTGTAATATTGAAAAATATTTATAAAAACAATACACAACGAATCTGCCCGCATCAGCTGGGTAGTNTTTAAAAGATAAAATTATTTTTACTAAAATTATTTTTATTTGGATTTGAATTATATATTTATCATTAACACTGTCATGTGTGTGATTTGTAATATTGAAAAATATTTATAAAAATAATACACAATAAATCTGCCTTCATCAGCTGGGTAGGTTCTAGTTTCTCACTTCTAGATTACCTACTATGCCCTCTCTATATGACCTACCAGTGACCCTTAGTTCCAATTTCTTGACCAAATTGATAAAAGAATCTAGCATGTCACCCTAGAAACAACAATTCAATGCCCATAAAATCTTATCTCCCTATTTATTTGTACCCCCTTCAGATGATCGCGACTGCTCTTTCCAAGGTAGAATGTGATACTTACAAGTTAAGAAATCTTAGCACATTCAGGTCTATAAGTTTCTCAACAGGTTTTAATAATACAAGTGTCCAGTTTGTAAAGTAATTGAAAGACTGATAAAAATATCATCACATTTATGAAATAAGAGAATTTCTAAGAAAATGTATATTCCTAAAAATGTATCTAATTCATTTATAAAGAAAAGTTAAATGAAGAGAATGGCATAAGCAGTAAAAGAATTGGTAGAATTATGTAAAAAACTAAGTGCTAATAAGGAACATATGTCTACTTACCCTCTTTCAACCAAATAGATATGCTTAGTATTCTAATAGTTTTATGCAACTATCTATCACCTAAGAGCTTCTAATAGAAGCAAATCATTAATTATATTTCTTTAAAAGTTGCATTGTTGCCCATACTATTTTGCAATAGCCAACCGGACAATGAGAGCTCACTCAAGTTGTAAGATCATTGCTCTCCCTAGTCTTAATTTCACTCACAACTAATTTTAACATTTCCTATTGCCACTTAAGTTATGTCAATGAAGTGAAGGAGATATTACTCATCACATGAAAATAAAAACAGTTCTATCATGAAAAAAATTTTCCTACACATGCCACTACTTCATATTAAAAGAAAATAGTAGAGAAAATTAAATACGAAGCACAGATAAAGCACAACAGAAAACTTCATTTAAATCAAAGAAAATCCACTAGAAAGTGTTCACAACAATTACTAGATAATGAAGAACATAATACTTATCTTTTTCTCTATGAAAGAAAGACAAAAAATCTCTCCAACAAAGTCTTTTATCATCCATGCACTGCTAATACTTCCTCACTCCTATCTCTCAAAACCCCTCACCAATCTCTCCATAAAATGAAGAAATATATATCTCCATAAACTCACGCCAAACTCCTCCTAAAACACTTCATAACTTATTCTCTAGACTCCTCTAATTACTTATCATGAGAGGCGTCAAACATCTCTATTTAAAGAGAAGCAAAAAACCCTCCTTTCTTCAAGAGACACATATCTTCATCCAAAAGACACACCCTTTCACACCAAGAAACACATCTACTTATTTTAAAGCCACTCCAAGTATCTGGATTCATTTAACCACTCCAAGCAACGTGCATAGCCATCTAGAACCTTCCAGAACAACCCGAAACCACCAAAAGTTGTCCAAAATTGTCTTTAAACATTTATGGCACCAATGAGCCAGTTTCCGGTGCCTAGGCACCATTTTCTCGTCGTCACTAGTGCTTAGGCACCATCCTTCAGACAGCTCCATCATTTCGCCCCATTTTACTCTATTTTAGCTTAGTTTCACTTCGTTTTAGCTCTGTTATGCTCCAAATTGATATACCTACAAAATAGACATGAAAATAACTTTTCTTTAAAGCTTAATTTCCTTCAAAAATATGTGATAATTTAAAGGAGATTAAACATAAAAAGACATATGAAAATGTGTCACGTTAGAATTTTCCTCTTTGATCGATTTGACTCCAAATGACATAGTTTTTTTTCCATTTTTTCTAAAAGTCTATTTCTTGTATCGGAAGGCAAAAAACATGCAAAATATATTCCTTTAAAGTTTAATATCATTAAAAATGTACATAAAATTATCATGAAATATACAATAAAAATATGTAATTTTCAGGTGGATTAATACTCCTAAAGTTAAACATTACTTGTCCCCAAGTAACACTATAACCTTAAAAACAAAACTGCGGTAATGGGTTTTCTTTCTAAATAACTAAAAATTTGTTTTGGAAATGTTATAGTCCAACTTAGAAGAATTTCTAGTAAAGTAGATGATATCTAAGGTATCAGAATATTTAATATTAAAATTACGAATACTGATTTCCTATTTAATTTAGATATAATTGAAATTTTCCCAAACTTTGGATTTTTAGAAAAATATTAATTTCATAATTTATATCATCTATATTGAAAATATATTTTACTAATACTTTCAGAAATTAAGCAAAGAATTGTTCTTAAGTTTCTTCTTTGGAAAGATTCAAGTGAAACCAATTTTAAATTATGTCCTCTTCATCAAGCTTCTCCTCCCTTTTCATACATTTCTTTTCTTTCCTTTTTCTTTTTCTTTTTTTTTGTTTTTCCTTTTCTTTTTCTTTTAGCATCTTCTTAATCCTTACTTTGTTTTTCTTTCAAGTGAGGATTACTATATCTAGATAGGCGTTTAATGATTTTGAATTTCCCAATCCCTTTTCTAAATTTAAAAACTTATTTTCTATCCTTCACTTAAAATCTAGTATTAGTTTTAAAAAGGATTTTCATAGAATCTAAATGCTTTAAGAAGAATTATTCTAAAAATCCTTAATTTTTCAAAAATTCTATTTTTCCTACTATAAATAATAAATTCATTTCCCTAACATTTTATACTAAATATCTTAACTTTAGTTTCATCCTTTTTACTAAATTATCTATTAAGTTCTTCTATATCATTCCTAAAAATCAAAAGTTTAGCATCCTCAAGATAACACCACATACCACAAATCATTTTAAAAGTGATATCAAATTAAATACAGGCTACAGAGGACAAATAAAGTTTAACTTTAAAATTCATTTTTCTTCCACCCCTCAAACTTAAATTTTTAAATATTTTGCAATCAATTCCATAAAATGTAGCAAGAAGAAAAAGTAAAAGCTAAATCTACCAACTAGTACAACATTCTTTCAAATTCATATACATACATAATCAGGATAGAATGAATACATGAGAAAGTAAATCTAGCATAAAACATGCTTTCAATAATATTAAACTAAAAGGAAGTGCTCTAATTTTGAAATTTATGTTTTTCTTCATTCCCCCAAACTTAATTTTAACATGCATAGCATTCAGTATAGAAAATAAAAGTANCTTTCAAATTCATATACATACATAATCAGGATAGAATGAATACATGAGAAAGTAAATCTAGCATAAAACATGATTTCAATAATATTAAACTAAAAGGAAGTGCTCTAATTTTGAAATTTATGTTTTTGTTCATTCCCCCTACCTTAATTTTAACATGCATAACATTCGGTATAGAAAATATAAGTTGGAAGAAAAACATTTCATAAATTTTATCTACCATAAATGTTTATCAGAAACATCTACAAGTATTCATCAAGATAGAACAATTTCTATTTAAGTAAACACAGATGATTTTCTCCTGGATCAAATTTCCATTTAAGTAAACACAGATCAATCACCCAATCTTTTCCTGATCATGAGATTCTTACTAAATCCTCAAATTTCCATTTTTTATTTAACTTTTCAAATTGATTCCAATTATTGTTCCTCAAGTTTATTTCTAGATCCAATATTCTTCTTCTAGTATTCTTAATTTTCAAAATAATATTATCCTTAATNATTTCATAAATTTTATCTACCATAAATGTTTATCAGAAACATCTACAAGTATTCATCAAGATAGAACAATTTGCAATAGAAAGTTAATCTAAACTAAACATGCCAAATTAAAATTGAACTAAAGAAAGGTCTAAAAAGCATAACATGAATCAAAATAGTAATATATATTTATGTGTTCTCAAAGCTCTTTTAATTTTTGTAACACAAACACACATGATAAATGATGTTAAATTTTCCTTTAACTCATCGCACCTCACTACCTTACTTCCAATTTCTAACAGAATCATTACACTGATAAATTGAATATTTATAAATGATTTTATAGAACCTAATCCCATGGATACAATTATCCCTGGTATATTGGCTTGAGTTTACCATCCTCAGGCATCACCTTATCCCTTAAAGTAAGCACCTCTAACAGTTATAAAGATAGTGCAAGATCATCCACATATTTCTCATAAAGTAAGTTCATGACCCCATCAAATGGAAACAAGGTTGCAGAAAGGAAGTATCATAATTGGAATGGAACTATCATTATCCAAATTCAAGATGTCTCCTGTAAAACTCAAATCCGGTTGAGACCCGAGTCATAGTGGACTCATTAATCTAACTATTATAAGAGAACATCAACAAGTTTAGACACAATTAAAAGTTATGGAATCAACTCACTCATGATTCATCAAATTGTAATCAAACAACTAACAATCCAAACATCCATCAATATCAATCACACTGATCAATCCATACTAACGCAAACGCAATACGACACGAACAATCAATATTAACAATCATACTAAATGAAACTATACTGATAACTATGAGTTGCCTCCTATGAAGTGCTTGGTTTAACATCGCTAGCCCGACAAATGATTTTCTCCTGGATCAAATTTCCATTTAAGTAAACACAGATCAATCACCCAATCTTTTCCTGATCATGAGATTCTTACTAAATCCTCAAATTTCCATTTTTTATTTAACTTTTCAAATTGATTCCAATTATTGTTCCTCAAGTTTATTTCTAGATCCAATATTCTTCTTCTGGTATTCTTAATTTGCAAATTAATATTATCCTTAAAATTCATAAGAAATGGATCTCTATATGATAATTCTAGGTCTCTTAAATTTTAAGTTAGATACTTCCTAGATGATTTAGATCATATATCAAATTTCACCGGGATATTCGTCAGTCTCAAGTTATCTTCTAATTCATCCCTTTGGTACTGATTATATGGTAGAGGAGGTCTCTCTATATTTAACTTAGTTGATGAAATAGATTTTTCTTATTCCTTAGGAATTTCTTCTATTGGTATTTCAATCTCCATGTCCTCATTTCTCAATTCAAGCTACTTTTGAAATACATCCTCCAATTCTCTTCTAATTTTTAGTTTGATAAATTTATCTTGCTCAACATTATTCTCCTTATGATTTATCTAAAAATCACTAGGTAAAATATCTGGAGGATTAATATTAAATCATTCAACAATTAGCCTGGTTAGTTTTCTATATTCCTTATAGCAGCCCCCTGACTTTTCAGCTGACTTTCCATTTGATAAACAACTCTTCTATAGACATCTCATTCTCCTCATATGGTGGGTTAGAGTTAAATTCAAAAGAAAAATAAGGTCCAAAACTATAATTTTTCTTATTATTCCAATTACCTAAAAGATCATCTTGATTTTAATCCCATGATTGGTTTCCTCCTTCATACTTATTATTCCAGTTAAAGTTGGAAGGAATCTCCCAGCCTAGGTTGTAATTATCAAAATATGGATTATTTGAGTGATTGTCTATCTCATGCACAGTTTCAAAAGAGTTAGTGTCAACCAAATATCCAAATGAGTTTCCTTCAATGAATAGAGGTTCTTGAGATTAACACATCCCATAATGATCCAACTTTCTTGAAATATCTATAACCTGAGAAGTTAAAATATTCAGCATATCATCTTCATAATAATTCATCTTTTCTACAATAGCTTCTTAAGATCTTTTCAGTTTCATAATCCTCCTAAGAGTTCTCTCTATTTTCGAGTCGCACGATTCAAGGTCTACATCTCTTGAACTACGCATACAATCCTAAAGACTTAACTAACAGGATAGATATCAAGTGTGTGAAACACTCAAAAATATTTTTGGTATTTTTAAATTTACTTATACTTTTAAAATAAACACAAAATAATTAAACACACTATATGATAACACTAAAATCTTCAAAATTTAGTCTTACTGGCTCAACTAAAAATTCTCTTAAAGTTCTTGCAGAAGCTTCCTCAGCAACGGTGCCAAAAACTTGACCCAAACCACAATTATGCAGTAATTGAGCTTCCAAAAGATGGCAAAAAAACTTGACTCAAATTTATATTTAACGGCTAGTGTGCAAAATTGAAATGTTATAAAATTTAGAAAATAGATTAAACACTAGAGGTATTACACAAGTATATATATCATTTTAAGTAATATAGGGTTTTATTTTAAAACCTAGAGTATCGATCCCACAGAGAAGCAAAGTAAGAAAGCCCTCAGGCGAAATCCTAATATAATATTATCAAGTCTTAAGTTGGAAGGTCGATTAAGATGGTGTTTTACTTAGCAACTACTCCTAAATGAAAATTTTAAATGTAAGGATAAAAACTATTCCTAAATGCAAATATTAATTCTGAAGAGAACATATCTGGATAAATTTGTTCGGAGAATTTTGAGATGTTAAAGACTACCCTTCTCATGCGTTGACCTAGAAAATATGAAGGAATCAAATGGTTAAAATATAATGTTGCAATGAAAAAAAGGAGCATACATATTCTTTACTTCTTTCAAATTGTGTAAAGAACATTGACTAATCTAAAGTTGGTGTCGACATGTATAGTAGTGTTGAGTAAGTTCTAGTTTCTCACTCCGAGATTACAACTGTACCATCTCTATAGGACCTACCAGTGATCCTTAGTTCCAATCTCTAGACCAAATTGATAAAAGAATCTAGCTTGTCACCCTAGAAACATCAATTCAAGGCTCATCAAATCTTATCTCTCTATTTATTTGCATCCCCCTTAGGATGACCGCGACTGCTCTTTTCAAGGTACAATGTGACACCTACAAGTCAAGAAATCTTAGCCCTTTTGGGTCTATAAGTTTCTCAATAAGTTTTAACAATACAAGAGGTCAATCTGTAAAGTAAATGAAGGACTGGTAAGAATATCATCACATTTATGAAAGAAGAGAATATATAAGAAAATCTAAATTCTTAAACATGTATCCAATTCATTGCAAAAGAAAAATAAAATGAAGATAATGACATAAGCNCTTATGATTTATCTAAAAATCACTAGGTAAAATATCTGGAGGATTAATATTAAATCATTCAACAATTAGCCTAGTTAGTTTTCAGTATTCCTTATAGCAGCCCCCTGACTTTTCAGCTGAATTTCCATTTGATAAACAACTCTTCGATAGACATCTCATTCTCCTCATATGGTGGGTTAGAGTTAAATTCAAAAGAAAAATAAGGTCCAAAGCTATAGTTTTTCTTATTATTCCAATTACCTAAAGGATCATCTTGATTTTAATCCCATGATTGGTTTCCTCCTTCATAATTATTATTCCAGTTAAAGTTGGAAGGAATCTCCCAACCTAGGTTGTAATTATCAAAATATGGATTATTTGAGTGATTGTCTATCTCATGCACAGTTTCAAAAGAGTTAGTGTCAACCAAATGTCCAAATGAGTTTCCTTCAATGAATAGAGGTTCTTGAGATTGACACATCCCATAATGATCCAACTTTCTTGAAATATCTATAACCCGAGAAGTTAAAATATTCAGCATATCATCTTCATAATAATTCATCTTTTCTACAATAGCTTCTTAAGATCTTTTCAGTTTCATAATCCTCGGCTCTCTATTTTCGAGTCACACGATTCAAGGTCTACAACTCTTGAACTACGCATACAAATCTGGAGACTTCACTAACATGATAGATATCAAGTGTGTGAAACACTCAAAAATATTTTTGGTATTTTAAAATTTTCTTATATTTTTAAAATAAACACAAAATAATTAAACACACTATATGATAACACTAAAATCTTCAAATTTAAGTCTTACTGGCTCAACTAAAAATTCTCCTAAAGTTCTTGCCGAAGCTTCCTCAGCAACGGTGCCAAAAACTTGACCCGAACCACAATTATGCAGTAATTGAGCTTCCAAAAGATGGCAAAAAAAACTTGACTCAAATATATATTTAGCGGCTAGTGTGCAAAATTGAAATGTTATAAAATTTAGAAAATAGATTACACACTAGAGGTATTACGCAAGCATATATATCATTTCAAGTAATATAGGTTTTTATTTTAAAACCTAGAGTATCGATCCCACAGAGAAGCAAAGTAAGAAAGCCCTCAAGCGAAATCCTAATATAATATTATCAAGTCTTAAGTTGGAAGGTCGATAAGATGGTGTTTTACTTAGAAACTACTCCTAAATGAAAATTTTAAATGTAAGGATAAAAACTATTCCTAAATGCAAATATTAATTCTGAAGAGAACATATCTGGATAAATTTGTTCGGAGAATTTTGAGATGTTAAAGACTACCCTTCTCATGCGTTGACCTAGAAAATATGAAGGAATCAAATGGTTAAAATATAATGTTGCAATGAAAAAAAGGAGCATACCTATTCTTTACTTCTTTCAAATTGTGTAAAGAACATTGACTAATCTAAAGTTGGTGTCGACATGTATAGTAGTGTTGAGTAGGTTCTAGTTTCTCACTCCGAGATTACAACTGTGCCCTCTCTATAGGACCTACCACTAATCCTTAGTTCCAATCTCTAGACCAAATTGATAAAAGAATCTAGCTTGTCACCCTAGTAACATCAATTCTACGCTCATCAAATCTTATCTCTTTATTTATTTGCATCCCCCTTAGGATGACCGCGACTGCTCTTTTCAAGGTACAATGTGACACCTACAAGTCAAGAAATCTTAGCCCTTTTGGGTCTATAAGTTCCTTAATATGTTTTAACAATACAAGAGGTCAATCTGTAAAGTAAACGAAGGACTGGTAAGAATATCATCACATTTATGAAACAAGAGAATATATAAGAAAATCTAAATTCCTAAACATGTATCCAATTCATTGCAAAAGAAAAATAAAATGAAGATAATGGCATAAGAAATAAAATAATTGATAAAATTATGTAATAATATAAGTGCCAACAAGGAACATATGTCTGCCTACCCTCTTTCGAGCATATAGGTATGCTTAATATTCCATTAGTTTTATGCAACTATTTCTCACCTAGAAGCTTCTAATAGAAACAGATCATGAATTATATTTCCTTAAAAGTTGCATTGTCGCCCACACTATTTCGCAATAGCCAAATGGATAATGTGAGTGCACTTAAGTTGTAAGATCACCACTCTCATGAGTCTTAGTTTCACTTACAATAAATTTAAACATATCCTTTTTCCACTTAAGTTATGTCAATGAAGCAAAGGAGATATTACTCATCACATGAAAATAAAAATAACTCTATCATGAAACAAATTTTCTTACACATGCCAATACTTCATATTAAAAGAAAAGAGTAAAGAAAACTAGTGCTAACATGTATAGTTCTAATAAAACAAAATAGAAAACTTCATTTCAATTAAAGAAAATCCACTAGAAAGTATTTACAAAAATTACAAGATAATGATGAACACAATGCTTAGCTCTGTCCCTCTGAAAGAAGGACGAAAAATCTCTCCAACAAAGTCTCCTGCAGATCCATGTGCCGCTCATATTGCCTTACTCATATCTCTCAAAATCACTCACCAATCTCTCAAAAAAATGGATAAATCTACATCTCCATAAACTCACGCCAAAATCCTCCTAAAACACTTCTTAATTTCTTCTCTAGACTCCTCTAATTACTTGTCATGAGAGGCGTTAAGCCTGACAATTTAAGGAGAAGCAAAAACCACTCCTTTATCTAAGAGACACATATCTTCATTCAAAAGACATACCCTTTCACTCCATGAGGCACATCTCTTCATTTAAAATCCACTCTAAGTGTCTAGATTCATTTAACCACTTCAATGGGCGTGCATAGCCATCTAGAATCTTCCAGAAAATCCCATAACCACCAAAAGTCATCCAAAACCATCTTTAACCATTTATGGAGCCTATGCTACAGTTTTCAGTGCCTAGGCACTGTTTTCTCATTTTCATTGGTGCCTAGCTGTCACCCTTCAGGCAGCTCCACCATTTCTCCCTGTTTCGCTCCATTTCAACTACGTTTTGCCCCGTTTCAGCTCCGTTGTGCTCCAAATTGATATACCTAAAAAATATACATGAAAATAACCTTTCTTTAAAGTGTAATTTTATTCAAAAATATGTGATAAATTTAAAGGAGATTAAGCATAGAAAGATATATCAAAATGAACCAAGTCAGAATTTTCCTCTTTGCTCGATTTGACTCTAAATGACACCATTTCTGCTCCATTTTTTGGTAAAAGTCCATCTCTTGTACTTGAGGACAAAAACATGCAAAATACCTTCCTTTAAAAATTTACATAAAACAATCATGAAATGTACATGAAAAATAGGTAATTTTCAGGTGGATCAGTAAGCAACAACACAGTACTCTCCCAATTGGTTCCTCCTTCTATCTGGTCTTCTGACTGAGTTTCCTCTTAGTATTAACAATACTGTCCTTTTCATGTGGATAGGCCCATCTGAGTCATCTTTTGCAGCTCTTGCCACCGAGTGTGTGCATCGGGAGCAACAAAATCTTTGAGCATTCTAACCCAAATTAACTCTTTGACAAAGCTACGAAGGTGCATACATTCCTCTGTATCATGGCCATAGTTTCTATAGTACTTGTAGAACTTTTTGGTGTTCTAAAAAAAGGCTTCAGTTTTCATCAACAGAGCCGTTCGGAAGTATCCTTATCATGAATATCTTATACCAGATCTACCATCAAAACCCTTAGTTGAGTGGGTCTCGATGTTCCTTGATTGTTACCTGAATGATCATTCAATCGACTACATCTTCATGAAATTTGATCTTACTCTCTATCACTGCACAAAGACTGGACTCTTTCACACTTAGGGTGAGGGCCATCCTTCTCCCTCTACTTATCATCCTGTGAGCCTTTTTTTCTTGATCAATTGTCAAAATTCACACCTTCTGAGACAACTGGGTTCATGTGCTCCTCTGCTGCAATGTAGTCATTGGCCAACTCCAAGATTTCATACAAATTTTTGGGCTTTCATATACCTAAAAAATACTTAAACTGTGCACTCTTCAACCCTTACACAAGAGGGGCCTTTGTAATTGTTGGCTCCAGCTTCCATACTTCCACTTACTCCTTATGTAACCATGTTATGTAGACCCTATAGGCTCTCATTCAGTCCTTTCTTGACGTGCCACAAGGTTTCTAAATCCTCGTGGAACTTTCGAGCGCTAGCAAACTGCGCCATAATTAACTTCTTGAACTCTCTAAAAGAAGTGATAATCCTAAATGGNGCACTTAAGTTGTAAGATCACCACTCTCATGAGTCTTAGTTTCACTTACAATAAATTTAAACATATCCTTTTGCCACTTAAGTTATGTCAATGAAGCAAAGGAGATATTACTCATCACATGAAAATAAAAATAACTCTATCATGAAACAAATTTTCTTACACATGCCACTACTTCATATTAAAAGAAAAGAATAAAGAAAACTAGTGCTAACATGTGTAGTTTTCTTCTAATAAAACAAAATAGAAAACTTCATTTCAATCAAAGAAAATCCACTAGAAAGTATTTACAAAAATTACAAGATAATGATGAACACAATGCTTAGCTCTGTCCCTCTGAAAGAAGGACGAAAAATCTCTCCAACAAAGTCTCCTGCAGATCCATGTGCCGCTCATATTGCCTTACTCATATCTCTCAAAATCACTCACCAATCTCTCAAAAAAATGGATAAATCTACATCTCCATAAACTCACGCCAAAATCCTCCTAAAACACTTCTTAATTTCTTCTCTAGACTCCTCTAATTACTTGTCATGAGAGGCGTTAAGCCTGACTATTTAAGGAGAAGCAAAAACCCCTCCTTTATCTAAGAGACACATATCTTCATTCAAAAGACATACCCTTTCACTCCATGAGACACATCTCTTCATTCAAAATCCACTCTAAGTGTCTAGATTCATTTAACCACTTCAATGGGCGTGCATAGCCATCTAGAATCTTCCAGAAAATCCCATAACCACCAAAAGTCATCCAAAACCATCTTTAACCATTTCTGGAGCCTATGCTACAGTTTTCAGTGCCTAGGCACTGTTTTCTCATTTTCATTGGTGCCTAGTTGTCACCCTTCAAGCAGCTCCACCATTTCTCCCTGTTTCGCTCCATTTTAGCTACGTTTTGCCCCGTTTCAGCTCCGTTGTGCTCCAAATTGATACACCTAAAAAATAGACATGAAAATAACCTTTCTTTAAAGTGTAATTTTATTAAAAAATATGTGATAAATGTAAAGGAGATTAAGCATAGAAAGATATATCAAAATGAACCAAGTCAGAATTTTCCTCCTTGCTCGATTTGACTCTAAATGACACCATTTCTACTCCATTTTTTGGTAAAAGTCCATCTCTTGTACTTGAGGACAAAAACATGCAAAATACCTTCCTTTAAAAATTTACATAAAACAATCATGAAATGTACATGAAAAATAGGTAATTTTCAGGTGGATCAGTAAGCAACAACACAGTACTCTCCCGATTGGTTCCTCCTTCTATCTGGTCTTCTGATTGAGTTTCCTCTTAGTATTAACAATACTGTCCTTTTCATGTGGATAGGCCCATCCGAGTCATCTTTTACAGCTCTTGCCACCGAGTGTGTGCATCGGGAGCAACAAAATCTTTGAGCATTCTAACCCAAATTAACTCTTTGACAAAGCTACGAAGGTGCATACATTCCTCTGTATCATGGCCATAGTTTCTATAGTACTTGCAGAACTTTTTGGTGTTCTAAGAGAAGGCTTCGGTTTTCATCAACATAGCCGTTCGGAAGTATCCTTATCATGAATATCTTATACCAGATCTACCATCAAAACCCTTAGTTGAGTGGGTCTCGATGTTCCTTGATTGTTACCTGAATGATCATTCAATCGACTACATCTTCATGAAATTTGATCTTACTCTCTATCACTGCACAAAGACTGGACTCTTTCACACTTAGGGTGAGGGCCATCCTTCTCCCTCTACCTATCATCCCGCGAGCCTTTTTTTCTTGATCAATTGTCAAATTTCACACCTTCTGAGACAACTGGGTTCATGTCCTCCTCTGCTGCAATGTAGTCATTGGCCAACTCCAAGATTTCATACAAAGTTTTGGGCTTTCATATACCTAAAAAATACTTAAACTGTGCACTCTTCAACCCTTACACAGGAGGGGCCTTTGTAATTGTTGGCTCCAGCTTCCATACTTCCAGTTACTCCTTATGTAACCATGTTATGTAGACCCTATAGGCTCTCATTCAGTCGTTTCTTGATGTGCCACAAGGTTTCTAAATCCTCGTGGAACTTTCGGGCGCTAGCAAACTGCGCCATAAATAACTTCTTGAACTCTCTAAAAGAAGTGCTAATCCCAAATAAGAGTTCATTGAACCTCAAGAGTTGAATCTCTCAGTGTGGATTAAAAAAATTGACATTTGAACACATTAAAAACTGAGAAGGCATATTACCAACTCAGAGGATGCAATGTGATTGGTCAGATAGCTTCAACCTTTGTATGGCTCTAGAGATGAAACCTTGAATATTATATTCCTCACCATTGATCTATCACTATCTTGGTACTTGGATTCTTCTGCCCGTTCATTGACTTGAGCCGTCTGATGATCTTAGTGCTTGGAAGCTGAAGGATTAGGTTGTGGGAGAGGTTGTACTCTCCCCTCTAACACCATGCAAGTAAGTTCGAGCATTTGAATTCGATCTTACATGAATTCTTTGACAGAATCCATATTAGAGGTTTCTCCTAGGTGTGTTCCTTCTCAGTGATCTGCTCCTCTTCTTATTGAAAGTATGACTCCACACTCACCGCACCTTTTAAAATGTTGAATTCCAAAATTTCCTTTGGGTCAAGCCCAAGGGATAGAAGGTTGGTCGGATGAGAAGAATGATTAAAAGTAGAAGGAGAGTTTCAGCGAGTAAGTCACAAATGGTACTAACTCTCTTAGAATAAATTCAGTAGTCTTTTCTAAAGAAATGGTCCTCCTAAATATAGATCATAGGAGAGTCTAGTAAATTATATTTTTTTCTCTCCTAATAGGAAATTTACAAGTAATTTATGTGTCATTACACATTTACATATTTGTAAGTAATTGTTATTGACATTGTTTTATATTTGTAACTGCTATTGGTATTGTTTGATATTCATAACTGTCTGACTTGGTCGCTTGATCATTGCTCAGTCAGCTACAAAATCTTTTGACTTGCTGATAGACTTTTCACTCAGCTTCTTTGGAGAAACTCTTTTATGGGACCCCTTATCCTCAAGAAATTTTTATTCCATTAGGCAGATGGTGAATCACCGTAATCTGATAAGAAACGTATGAGAGATCATCATAAAAGACCGAGAGAAAGTTTTGTTTAGCAACCGTTGATCTTCTCTATGAGTAACCTGATATTAGTTGAGTTGTCATTGGTTCAGGTGTGGTGTTCCTTGGTTCAAATGCACTTTCATTTGATCATCCCATGATTCAACTATCTGAAATAATGATTGATTACTAAATTGTTTGACTATGAGGATGTTGTCTTTTGATATTTTTTTGAGTGATCCGTTGGATTTTCTCAAGATTTGTGTAGTCAAATTTCTGATGTATAGTTACACATTAATACATAGAAGTATTTATAGAAACACATTTTCATTAGGATCTTCTTCCATACATCAAAACGCCATTTTGATCTTTCTTCTTCTCGATTAGGATACATTTACTAGGATCTCCACCATAATGCCAAAAGCATAATACAAGAATAATTACTCTTTAAAATGACAAAAAAAGGTTTCCTACACATACATTATGAAAAAAACTAAGAAGCTCAAGCACAATCTCAAAATATTTCTTGATTCACTAATACAAAGCAAGTTTGTTTGAATTCAAATATCTAATGACTATCACTAAGAATTAATTAAAATAAATTTTGTAAAGAGCAAAAAGAAAAAAAAATGTGGATGGCCATTAAGAATATTCTTAAGACCATCCTATTTTTGCATTTTTGCAAGAGCAATGAATTAGTTTAGGCATGTCCACAAGGACTTCATGAAGCCCAGTTAAACTTTGTGGAGGCCTGTTATGCTCATTTCAAACAAAGTATGAAGATTTGACATCTACAGTTTTCAGAAAGCATTAAATGTAGTATATTGTTTATAGCATAATGACTTAAATATTTTTTTTTCTAAATTTAAATTTTTTAAAACATTTAAGAAGTCTAAGAAAATAATTCCCAAAGCTTTTTTTTTTTTTTGTACTTACAAGCATTCATTTTTTAGAAGCTCTCATTTGATTGATTTTTCATGGGATTCAAAGAGTTTTGATATGTTTGACTTGACATATGAAAAGACACACTCTAATCTACTATGTTAGTTCATTAATCTTCATATGTATCATCTTGATTGCTCATGAAACTATCAATTCAAAAAAAAAAAAATTTTTGTATGTTACAATCATCAAAATCTTGCCATGAGTTAATATGACTAATAATTTAGTCTTTAAGCAAATATTTTAACTAGGCAGCACCTTATTGATTTTCCTTTCCAAAATCTAATGTAATAAATCTTGTGTCTTTTGGTAGGTCGAATTACTTCGTTAATTATATGAGCCTGCATTAATAACATTTACTTCGAGCTAGCAAAAATGTAGCTTTTCTCGAGTATTATGAACTTTCTCTCGAAACACTTTTAAATCAATTATCATTTATTTCTAAAATTCAGAAATAAATAAACAAATTAAATAAATAAATAAAATAAAATAAAAATAGAAAAAAAATATCTTTAACTATTTGGAACTTTGATGTTATGGTGATTGATGGTAATTTACAGGAATTGGCAAAAATAAAAGTCAGCTAGCCAAAATCGATGGAGACTAATAAGCTGGCCCACCCCAGTCAACTACAAATTCCACGTATAAGCCACAGATGTTCATCCAAAACCAGCAACGAGTAATAAGATAAGATAAAAAATATGTTATGAGTTGTTAAATATAGGTTTTGACATAATATTAGCAAAAAAAAAAAATTAATAATAGTAATAATTAGTTTTGATCATTCGATCAAATTACAGAATTGTTCTCAAATTATCATTGTGCAATGTAAGAATTCGACATGATCAATTAGAGCTAAGAAGATCCTGACACCAGAGGTCCCCATGAAGTAAGCATCATCGATACTAATTTCCAAACTCTTGATTAAAAAAGGGGTATATATATATATATATGATGATGATGAATTTTTAGAATATATAATTATTTTTAAAATAATGTTTTTATTTATAACTATTTTAAATTATTGTACATTTTGAACAATAATGATTAGAATACGAACGAATTCATCACTGTTCGTGTTTGGTTCATTTAACAAATCGAATGAAAAAAAAATTTTCATGTTGGTCTCGTTTACTTATCGAACGAATTGAGCATGGACTCCTTGACGAGCTGAACATGAATTGTTCGCGAACGACGAGCTTTTTTGACAGCCATACTTAGAAATACCTCCCTCCCTCAAGTTCCTCACCTCTCTTCTCAAACAATGTTCGCAAAATTGGTTACCCTAGCCATATATCATATATGGAGTTCTCAAATCCTTGAAGATTAACTACCAATTCNGCTTTTTTGACAGCCATACTTAGAAATACCTCCCTCCCTCAAGTTCCTCACCTCTCTTCTCAAACAATGTTCCCAAAAATTGGTTACCCTAGCCATATATATCATATATGGAGTTCTCAAATCCTTGAAGATTTTCATGGCGAATGTCCCCCAAAATTCACAGGTGATGATCAAAGTGGCATTGTAAACTACCAATTACAAATGTTTGCTACCCTATACTCCACGATATCCTCTACGGTTCTTTCACATATTCTTCATCTTAACACTNTACAAATGTTTGCTACCCTATACTCCACGATATCCTCTACGGTTCTTTCACATATTCTTCATCTTAACACTACAGCTGAGATCTGGATAAGTTTAGAGTGTATATTACAACCTACAAACACATCCAGGGTGATTCAATTGAAAAATGAACTTCACCATATATCCATGAAGGACCGAACATTGAACCAATACTTGACTAAAATTAAAACACTGGTAAACCAAATTGCGGCTGCTGGGGGCAAGACTTAATTGGTTGAACACAACAATGCTTTGATTCCACCCAAGTTTGCTTCCAACCACTCTCTTTATGAAGTGATCGAATAGAAAAATAATAATTTGTGAATAAATCAACATAGAATGATCTTAGAAATGCACAATAGTATAAAAGATGGGCACAAAATCATGCTCTATACTCACTGGAAGTGAAAACAAATGCTAAAACTGAGATGACATTGTCACAGTTTCGTCTGTGACATCATCAAAGTTTGAAAAAAATGAATGTTTTGTTATAATAAGTCATATTTTACCGTTACTGCACACTGCAAAGCTAACTTTTACTTTAACATAAGACNACATTGAACCAATACTTGACTAAAATTAAAACACTGGTAAACCAAATTGCGGCTGCTGGGGGCAAGACTTAACTGGTTAAACACAACAACGCTTTGATTCCACCCAAGTTTGCTTCCAACCACTCTCTTTATGAAGTAATCGAATAGCAAAATAATAATTTGTGAATAAATCAACATAGAATGATCTTAGAAATGCACAATAGTATAAAAGATGGGCACAAACTCATGCTCTATACTCACTGAAGTGAAAACAAATGCTAAAACTGAGATGACATTGTCACAGTTTCGTCTGTGACATCATTAAATTTAGAAAAAATGAACGTTTTGTTATAATAAGTCATATTTTACCGTTACTGCACACTGCAAAGCTCACTTTTTTTTTTAACATAAGACTGCCTGTATGAAAGCATATATGTATATATATATAGACACACACACACAACAAATTCACATGCAGTTGAAACATTCTTGATTAAGTGCAAATTAGCACCCTTACTTAGTGAGTAAACTTGTTCATAATTTTTTCGTTACCAAATTGAAAGCTTCTTTATAGAGTTTTAACCATAGATTATGAGTGTTAAATGGCTGCTCCGTTTCAGGTGCAGTTGAAAAGGATGACTTTACAGAAGACCATCTAACGAAGTTATTGCATGAATCTCAAAGCAAAATAACAAATATTGATTATAATCATGATTACCGCTCGAAAATGTAACAAACACAATTATGATTATAACACCAAAATGTAACAAACAGTTTACACGATAAAATGCAACAAACTATCTGCAAATGAAAAAGCAAACAATGCATACATTTTTATGCACAAAGACCTACAAACAAGAGTTTTTGGCCACTTGCATATGACTATACTCCAAAATAGCATCTCCAGTCGCCGGAGTTCCTCACAATGCATGGACAGGACTTTGGGTTTCTTAAACCAAAAGGGGAGTGTCTTTCCAGCCATTGATTCGTTAAAATCATATTCCCAACATAACTCTGAATCCTTCTAAGTGGAGATGTCGAGTGGAGGGCAGAGCAAGGAGTCATTCTCGAGCTGGGTTTGAGGACAGAGTAGTGTATCCAACTTTAATATTTACATATATACCACCTTATCTAGTTTAAATTTAAATTTAAACTTGAATTTGAAAATAATAGTAGTTGATATTAACTTATGGAAGATTTACTTACCTACCATTGTATTTACATATATAAAACCTATACTTCAATACCTTCATATATACAAACCACCTTACCTATTTTAGAACAAACATTGTGTAAATTTTTTTCATTTCTGTAATGATGGATTTTCATAGCATCAAAACATATTATTTTTGTATATTACATCAATCCAAGCCAGTTACTTTGAGAACGCTTATTTATCTGTTGTTGTCACACCAATCCTAATTTGTTTGTGATAAACTTGTTAAATTTAATCGACTTATTGAACTCATCTTTTTACTATTCATTTTGTAAATCTTTTACCTGCATGTTCCTGTACTGAAGCAGCTGTCGATTATGTCCCCTCTGATCAAGGTCTGGTGGAATTTCTCGATTTGACAGTCTCAAATGAGAGAGGCGTAGACTGGAGCAATTGTTGCCGCTGACTTTAATGATGCACCAGAGGTCTCGATAAAGCAAGCATGATCGATATTAATATCCGATTAAAAAAGGTATGTGAAGTGTACTATTTATATCTTATATGAATATATGTATCAATATAAGATTGTCCTCTAAAGCACACCCATGATATGGAGCATAGGAGATTGAGAGACAGAGAGAGAGAGAGAGAGAGAGACTATATTAGCTCCAATAATCCATTAGTNAGGTATGTGAAGTGTACTATTTATATCTTATATGAATATATGTATCAATATAAGATTGTCCTCTAAAGCACATCCATGATATGGAGCATAGGAGATTGAGAGAGAGAGAGAGAGAGAGAGAGAGAGAGAGAGAGAGAGAGGTAAGAGAGAGACTATATTAGCTCCAATAATCCATTAGTTTTTTTTTTCCTATTGAAATGATCCCCTATTTATAGACTAAAGGATGTGTAAGTCTACAATTTACCAACATACGACTGTTTGAAATAAAAACCTCATAGGGCATTTTGGTCATAAATAATTACGTGCACAAAATAGTGAATGAAAAAAAATAAATAAAAAGGATATCTGATTTGGTTGTCTCATCCTTTAGTCGTCTGAGGTGAGACTTTTGGTCGGTTTATCTGATTGTCTTTGGTCNGTTTGAAATAAAAACCTCATAGGGCATTTTGGTCATAAATAATTACGTGCACAAAATAGTGAATGAAAAAAATAAAAATAAAAAGGATATCTGGTTTGGTTGTCTCATCCTTTAGTCGTCTGAGGTGAGGCTTTTGGTCGGTTTATCTGATTGTCTTTGGTTGGCCAGACTACATGCTTTCGGTCAACCGAATTATGGGCTTTTGGTTAGTCGAATTGAGAGATCTTCGATCAACCATGTTTCAGTTCATTGGCCACTCAGGGTTTGGATCTTTGTTCAAACAGATTATGGGCCTTTGGTCGACCTAGCCAAAGCTCTTCAATCGGCTCAGCTATGGTCATTTGGTCGACCAAGCTATAGAACTTCGGTAGGTCGGCTCTCCCGATCTAATTAGCATTTACCATTCCCTTTGGCCGAGACTCATGATCTTCAGATGAGGCTAACCAGTCGGGTATATGACAACTTACCATAATCTAACAGGTAGCTTTGCGAAAGCCCTAGGTAGTTGTGTAGGTGTCGTATTAGGTGCTAATGGTCGTANTTTCAGTTCATTGGCCACTCAGGGTTTGGATCTTTGTTCAAACAGATTATGGGCCTTTGGTCGACCTAGCCATAGCTCTTCAATCGGCTCAGCTATGGTCATTTGGTCGACCAAGTTATAGAACTTCGGTAGGTCGGCTCTCCCGATCTAATTAGCATTTACCATTCCCTTTGGACGAGACTCATGATTTTCAGATGAGGCTAACCAGTCGGGTAGATGACAATTTACCATAATCTAATAGGTAGTTTTGTCAAAGCCCTAGGCAGTTGTGTAGGTGTCGTATTAGGTGCTAATGGTCGTGAAGGCCTTTCAGGTTTTTTTTTGAGATTTCATGGTGTTGTTTTAATGGGCTTGATGGTTATCCTTTCTTGGAAGATGTTCTCTGGTCTTTGGGTTGATACTTGGGTATGTGGAAAAAGTCTATTTTGATTAACTTCTTTTATTGTGTTGATGTTGTTTTAATTCTTTAGGTGAAGCGTTCGTGAGTCTTGACTTGCTGATGGCCGGAATCGTTCAAGCTTTTGTCCTTGAGGTAGCTGGAGGAAGCCCAATTCAAGCACATGGTAAAGTGACCATGGGTCTTTCGATTGTCTACCAAGGTGCACCCATGACAAGATTTAGTGGTTGGCCGTTGGAAGCCAAGTGAAGGAATTGGAGGCAAAGCTAGCGACCCTGAGGATGGAACACTTGGCAAAGCTGACAGCTCTGAAGGCAGAGATGAACAATCTTCAGACAACCTCTAACTTCCTCTAAGTCAAGGCCCAATCCGATATTGTGGATAGTCTTAGATTCAGTGGTTGGGTTTTCTACTAGAATTTGGCTCTGCTGGGATGCATTGCTCAATCGATTGACAATCCACTTTTAAAATATTTTCTATCTTAATGAAATAATGTTTTTAATTAGTGAAAGAAATTTAAATTGTGTGCCATTTTTCTTAGAATTAGTGTCGATTTGATGGACTCTATAACTGAGATTCTGTTTTAAGTGGGGCTCAAAATCTCACCGACACCCTTTATAAAGGTTTATCTGGATAAATTTGGCACATTTGACTCTTTCACTATCCTTCATTTGGTATTCTCTTCCTACTTCTCTGCGGTTCTTGGTCTTCTATTAGAGGATGACGAGCAAATAATCCATGAAGTGTTTCAGTTTGTTTGCAATAATAGTGTTTTTTTACTGCTGGTCTAGTTGATGATGTGATAATTCATGATGCATACATGTTTGATGATAGAGGCCCAAAGACGGTTGGTAATGACGTTTCAGGCGATCAACTTGTATGCCAATGAGATGATCTTCTATAAGGACGAGTTCCTCGAATTGCAATAGCCTTTGTGTACAAAACAACAGTTGCTCCTGAACCACTACGAAGTGATCCCAACTCAAATAAAACCCAACTCTATTGCGTCCTTCCTTACTTATGAGGTTTACTGTCGACGGATGAAGATTTTCTTTGTTGCAGAAGTTCTTCTCCTACATGTTTTCCTTCCAGGTGGAGCCTGGTGGTTATGTGGTTTTGGAGTGACTTTAAGTTTCACTTAGTTGGCCTCGAAAATAAAGGATTGGAAGTAACAGTTCTTCATCAGGTTGGCCAGGGAGTTTGGGGTTCTAAGTCGGTCGTTGATCCCAACTTTTTATATATAGATGTAAAATGTGATGTATGTAACTATATGCTTAATTTCCTTAATAGTTATTCTTAATTTGCAACAAAGTCAAAAAAATTGATCCAAAGCAATATGAATAAAATTTCCACTATACAACAAATAAGAATAAAATTATAATTTTAAATAGGGGATACTATGCAAGTATACGTATCATTATCAAGTAATATAAGACTTTTTGATTAAGCCCATAATATTGATTTCGCAGGAAAAATGGTTATATGCTTTTTAGGAATTTAAAAATTTTAGATGATAAAAATCTACTAAGCAAATTATTCTTACTTAAACTTAAGATGCTAAAATAAGAATGCAAATTTGATTCTTTTTGTAATTTTTGGTTTATGAAAATAAAGTAAGCAATTAATTAAATTAATTAAATACTTGCAAGATGAAGGCGATATAAATAAAATTTCTTTTCCTAATCATGAATTAGTAATAATTAGAGAAATTCTATTGTGGAAGTATTCTAACTGTGTTGTGCCNATTAAGCCCATAATATTGATTTCGCAGGAAAAATGGTTATATGCTTTTTAGGAATTTAAAAATTTTAGATGATAAAAATCTACTAAGCAAATTATTCTTACTTAAACTTAAGATGCTAAAATAAGAATGCAAATTTGATTCTTTTTGTAATTTTTGGTTTATGAAAATAAAGTAAGCAATTAATTAAATTAATTAAATACTTGCAAGATGAAGGCGATATAAATAAAATTTCTTTTCCTAATCATGAATTAGTAATAATTAGAGAAATTCTATTGTGGAAGTATTCTAACTGTGTTGTGCCAAAAAGGAGCAATAATATTTTTTGCCCTTACTAGAGATGCTATAAAGAATATTGGCTAATTTATAGTTTGAATAGTCTTGAAGACCGACTAGGTAGAGAAGAGATTAGCTCTCATTCTAGAGTTCCCTCTTCTCCCTCCACCTGGGGGCTAACATCTCATATAAAAACTAATACTATAAATCAAATTGGGGTCTTTAGTCTGTCACTCTGAAGTCCTCTAATTCTACACCCTTGAAAAGTTTATTTCCCTATTTATTTGCACTCAACCCCATGAACTACATTCTCATCCATGAAATCAATATGTGATTCTAACCATTTATTGACTGAGACAATACAATCTCGGATCTTACATGTTCTCACAACAGGTGTTAACATCTTAATTGACCAAATAAAGAAGTAAATGAAGTGAAAGGTTTCAAATCACCACAACATCTTCCAACATTGAAGCCTAACCCTTCACACAACTTCTTTTCAACACTTAATCACTTATCATTTTAAGAAAAAAAGATAAAGAAAAATAATCAAAATACATGGAGAAAACACAACCATACATGAGTTTAACAGTATAAATCATGCACACAAGTAAGAAATCTAAATTAAAATCAGGTGTAGTCACAAAGATAAACACTTATCTAAAATCCTCTCCACCAAATATCTTGAAGTTCCTTTGAATTCTCTTCCTTCATTCACAATACAAACTAACACTAAAAAAAAAGAAAAGTGGCCGACAACGGCGGCGACGGCTTAGATGGATGATGACTGTAAATTTGATGGGTGGCTGGCCTTCTCTTTTGGAAAATCTAAGTCTTTTCTTATAAAAAACCAAGGGGTCCCTTGGTGTCCCTTCAAAAAAGGTGTCTCCATTCAATGAATTTTCGTGTCCATGGGCTATTTTGCACGTTTTTACCAAGGGTTACTTTAAACACCTCTTCAAAAATCCGTTCAAATTAAATAATTCATCTCATAACTACTTCTGTCGCTTAGGCACTGCTCCTCTGCCGTTAGACGCTAATTCTGGGCGCTTAGGCACCCTAGTTTATTTTTGCACTTTTCTTCATTTTTGCTCTAAATTTGACCACTTTTCACTCCTTTTAGCATTTTTCATCCATTTGATTATACATGAAAGAAAAACACATAAATATATTTCATTAAAGCGCAATATCTCAAAAATAGGTATAAAATATGTATAAAAATACTATATATTTTAGGTTTATCAGTCTTCCATAAGGCGTACAAAAAAGAAGAAATTATTCTCCTTCCTAAAGCCTGACCTCAACTGTTGAGGGGAAGATTATGCTGTTTGTGCAATATACTGACGAGATGGTTGTTAATAAAGTTTTGAATCAAAGTGAGTTCAGAGAGATGACTCTAAGGTTTTGGGTGATGAAAGGTGCCATAGAAGAAAAGCAGTGGATCAAAAGGTTCAACCAGTAGGAGAAAAAGAAGAAACTGCATAAGGAAGCAGATCGATTGAGAAAAGAGCTTGGGCCATTCGCCTAGCTTACGACCGGAGAAAAGGAGCCAGTGGAAACCATTTGGTTTGCGGCTATTATCACAGGTTCCGACNAAAAATACTATATATTTTAGGTTTATCAGTCTTCCATAAGGCGTACAAAAAAGAAGAAATTATTCTCCTTCCCAAAGCCTGGCCTCAACTATTGAGGGAAAGATTATGCTGTTCGTGCAATATACTGACGAGATGGTTGTTAATAAAGTTTTGAATCAAAGTGAGTTCAGAGAGATGACTCTAAGGTTTTGAGTGATGAAAGGTGCCATAGAAGAAAAGCAGTGGATCAAAAGGTTCAACCAGCAAGAGAAAAAGAAGAAACTGCATAAGGAAGTAGATCGATTGAGCAAAGAGCTTGGGCCATTCGCCTAGCTTACGACCGGAGAAAAGGAGCCAGTGGAAACCGTTTGGTTTGCGACTATTATCACAGGTTCCGAGTTACTTCACTCTTTATCGTAAACCAACATCACAATTCAAACATGTCCAGTGTTGATTTAGCACTAATCGAGTGAAATCCTATCCTGATGAACTTAGGTAAGTGAGTATGTGGAGAGGAAAGNTTACTTCACTCTTTATCGTAAACCAACATCACAATTCAAACATGTCCAGTGTTGATTTAGCACTAATTGAGTGAAATCCTATCCTGATGAACTTAGGTAAGTGAGTATGTGGAGAAGAAAGGTCTCAGGCTCTTAACTACTCCCAACTAGATGTTGAAGAGCTTTTAGAGGGGCCTCACAATCGTGTGGCCACTAGTCCTCGTTAGCGTTGACCTCATTTTTTATGAGGTCTAACTTTTTCTACTAGAGCCTAGGATCTGACATTAAGATTTTCCTTTTAACTATCCTGGAAGACTAATGATGGAGCCCACCCCATTTAGAAGTTCCAACCACTTCTTGNAGGGGCCTCACAATCGTGTGGCCACTAGTCCTCGTTAGCGTTGACCTCATTTTTTATGAGGTCTAACTTTTTTTACTAGAGCCTAGGATCTGACATTAAGATTTTCCTTTTAACTATCCTGGAAGACTAGTGATGGAGCTCACCCCATTTAGAAGTTCCAACCACTTCTTTACTATTTTTATGAAATCTCACATGGGTGATCTCTAGCCCTCAATTCCTATTCAAGATGGTGAGAACCAACATGTGAAGATTCAAAAATGAGTTCTTCTAGGATCATCAAAACCTAGGTAAACCCTCTCGACACAAAATTTAGATTATTCACCATGAACTGAGCGGCTCGCCATCGAGAGCATTTTTTAGACATTGCTCACTACTTAGGCTTGGGCCGGTCAACATTGCATTGATCGATGACTTCGGTCAGATCGATGAATGTCATTCACTGCACCGACCATGACGTTAACTTAAATTAGCTCAATTGATGATGAACTTGTCCGGACGACCCCCAATGATGAAATAAACTGTACGAGCATATCCGGAACGTGGACTTTACCTAGAAATGACACTCATATTGTTATAGTTCTTTGCATGAGTAAATTGCACATAAATTGATGCACATAAAATATTTTCTTAACATTCATTCAGCTCATATTGATCTTGCCAAGGGTGGCACTCATTAAAACATGCTTCTAATCAAATTTAAGGAAATGACAACACAAAATTCTCAATAACATTGTAAAACCGCCGCCTCGCCACATAATAACAACTCCATAAGCCTAATAACACTTCTAAATGCCCAATAACACCACAAAATCCCAATAATACCCAGCACAAAGGCAAAACACATCAACTAACATCATAATCCACCGTTAATTGTGCAATAAGCCCATAATAACCCTGCCTAATTGCCTAATACGCCTGAAAAACCTTTAAAATTGCCTAATAACACACGCTGCCTCAAAAATCGCCTAACACACCCGAAAATCCCCATAAACTCGCCAACACAACACGAAAATCCCAAAGCATCACCAATAATACTGATTTCCTGCCCTCTCCACTCAGTACTACTGCGGTAACATCCGAGTGCTACCGTCAATGACACTTAACATTGCCATCACTGCAGAACCGTAATAACACTTGAATATTACTGTGATAACACTTTGAATAATACCATTTTTTTCGTTTTTTCTCCCAATACAGCTTGGATTCTACTACGGTGACACCACGAATAACACCACAAACGCAAAACGCTAAATAACACTACAATACAACCATGAAAAATACATCGAATAACACCTCCTTAAATTCATGAAAAAAAATAAATAAAAGAGGAAAATATAATAGAAAAGGAAAGAGCCTTCCCTGACCTAAAAAAAATAATTTTCTACTCAGGCCCGAGGTCCTCATCTGCTCCATTTCTTCCCCCTTCCTTGTGTCCACGTTGACCATTTTTTTACTTTTCCCATGCCCTCTGCTCCGGTCGCCGTTCATTTGCCCCATTTCTTCCCCATTCTATGGAGAAATTATTGCATACGGACACCGCATGCATCTCTGCATGCGGTGTCCAATCCTAACCGTAGATCACGGTGATCTACGGTCAGGATCTATTTCAGTTTTTTTTTTTAAATTTAGGTGGGGCCCACCGAAAGACATCCTGACCGTAGATCACTACGGTCGGAATCGGACACCGCATGCAGAGATGCATGCAATGTCCGTCCGTATGGAATAATCTTTCCATTCTCTGTGTCCTTTATCAACCATTTTTTATCTTTCCCCCGTCCCTAACGGTTTAGACTCACCCCAGGTGATTAGAGGTAAATTTCCTCCTTTCTTTTCGGCTATAAAACCCCTTATTGCCATCTATTTTATTTTTAAGACATCATTATTTCCAGATCTTTTCCTTTATCTCTGTTTGCAAGGCTCTTATTTAATCATCATTGTATGTGCTTTGACTGCATGATCCGAGCTTGGCCTTCCTTGTGAGCTTTGATATTCTATTAGATTTTGATAGCATTTACATGCATACCACCCAATTTTTATGTATTTGCATATTTGAAAAAGAAAAAAGAACAAAGGAAGTTTTACATACCTGCCACTTAATTCCTTTGTATTTGTTATCCAACATCTAAACCTTTTTTTACATATATGGCACCTTAATGAAGCGGGAAAAATGAGTGTTCAACTTTTAAAGGATAAAAATAATGATATTTTTTATGTAATATGACGGATTTGGTTGGTATAAATGTAACAAAAGAAAATTTTAAAAAGGGTGTTTGGGCGTGAATCCTTTGTGATTATAAGCATGACTAGTGTGATTTCTAGATGTGATTTGATGGTTTAATATGTTCAAACTTTGTGATAATTATATTTGAGAGCTTACATAATTACCACAAAGTCCTTATGGATTTACCTATCTAACATTTAGAGTTTGATATTTACATTTATAACATCTTGATCCTATAAATTTATGCATGAAAAAGTGTATTTGACTTCTTAAATGGTTAAAAATGGCCGTTTAGATGTGATATGAAACATTTTGGATGTGTAAATACATAAACATTGAGTAATATAGTGTCAAATGAATTTGGATTAAATACTGCGTAATTTTTACACAAATTCTGTTACCAATAGCCTCTTTGCATTTTCAACTGTTGGTTCGTAGTTTTCATAAAGCTTATGAGTGGAATCATAGGGAGTATATCATAATAGTGGATCTGATGTATTATAAAGAAGTTCATTTATATGCATACCATGTAGTTCCTATGTATTTACATATCTAATGTGTGGACATTGCTTTCTACATTTATACAACTCCAATCTTTCATTTCACACCAAAGGCATTTTTTTTAATTAAAAAAAAAGTGAAATATAGCTCTTTTTTATGCAAAGGAATGGTAATACATATATGTAAAAACTGAAGTTTAAATGTCAGACATGTAAACACATAGGAATTTGGTAGTATGTAAGTAGCTGCCTTAATCTCTCCACCCCTTTGTCTCACCATCAATTGTAGAGATGCTTGGATTTATGGAGAAGGTTTAAAATTTATCTTTGCTCCATGTCGATTTGGAAAAGTTTGAGGGCTGCTTTTGGCTCTCTATATTTTTTTTCTTTTGATTTGAAAAATACTTGAAAGTTATCTTTGCTTCATATTTATTTGGAAAATGATTGACAACTGCTTTTGACCTATGTTTTGGTCTATTTGGAAAGGGTTTGAGGGCTGCCTTTGCTCTCCATTTTTGTTGATTTGAAGAAGGATTTGAGAGTCGTTGCTTGACTCTATGTGTTTACTATTTTAGAGGAAGTTTAAAGCTTTTTCTGGCCGATTACTTATTGTTTTGGAACTGACTTTTTAGCTATTTTGAAAAGATCACATGCCTTCTTATGGGCTGAGTATTTACTATTTCAAAAAGTTTAAAACACTGTTTTATTGGGAAAGTTTGAAATTGTAACAATTTTGATTTATAAAGATTTGGAAGCTTTTGCAGCACTATTTTGGAAAATTTTAAATGGTTTTTTGGGTCGGTTTCCTCTCTTTTCTTTATTTTGTTTTATTTTATTTTCCTTACTTGACGACTTAGTTTATGTGTTTATATTCTAATATAAGTGCATATAGGGTGGGGATATGTGTGTTGACCTCACTTTTATGAGAACCTACCCCAATTTGACATATATTAGGAAGACATATCTTGAGCTATCTACATTAGCTCATGATCCCAAGACACCTTTTTAAAAGCCCAATGATCATCGAGACCATTAAATCTAACTTGGGAAGGAGTCTACCTACATTAACTCCTTGATCCTACTTAGGGTCCTCCAACCCTAAAAGCTAGACCTAATCTCCAAGGTGCCCTTTTTTGTGCCCAAATCATAATGACACCCCTAGATGATCAAATCAATGATGTCAAACCTTGATTTGGTCACCACATTGACCATTTGGCCATTCCTGGACCAAATGTTGCCAAATGATCACCACATTGACCATTTGGTCAACCCTGGACCCACTGGTCACAACATTAACCATTTGGTCAACCCTGGACCTTATGGTCAAGGCGGCCGTTAAAAATATATATTTCAAGATGTTGTTTTAATTTAATTTAATTTAATATATAAATATATATGATTTTTTAGAAAAATAGTATTTAAATTTTGAAAAATATCATTTTAATTTGTTTTAAAAAATACAAGATCGAACTGATCCCATATAGAGAATTGTTTATATAAACAAGCACAACACCATAAGTGATACATCTATCCCAAAGAATAGACATATTATTTACTAGTAAGACCCAATTAAATAAACAATAGAATTTATGACAACTGTCTGGTCTACGAATCATTTTTTTATATAAGCCGACAAGTTCCCCTACCAAATATGGAAGATTCGTAAGGGTTTATATTACCTTGGTTCTTGAAGCTCCATATAAAGGCAAGCCCATATAGTTAATTACATCTTAAATGAATGAAGCCTCCTAAGAAAACTATTGATTTATATTAGAAAATATTGTCTTTAAGAATTCAAAGGGTATGACTTTTCAAAGATCGAACCAAGAAGTGTCAAATGGGAAAGACTCAAATTTGGAACAATTGTTATGGAAACCAAAGGGAGAAAAACTAGGGGTTTTCACACATTCTGAGGAGAACCTCAATGACTTTCCAAGCTATCCTATGGTTTGGCTTCAATTTCGAGAAGGAAATTATCAAGTGTTTCATCCTGCCAATTATTATTATTTAGGACTTACATTTGCATGACACAATCATACAAATAGCTTAGAAGATAGGAGGATTTATGTCATAACAAACAATAACCTCAGAATCCTAAACGAGTTAGGGCTTAAATTACACAACATGATTGTACAAAGTCCAAAAGTTAAGGAGAGGATTTATGTTGCATTAGGCAAACAATCTAAAAATCCTATGGGTTATGTTGTTTAATTCTTAAGAAAGAGATTGTTGTTGTAGATCCACTTGCTATCGTAGAAGGCTGCCCTTGTAGTTAGCTCTGAGCTCCTTGGCAAAGTAGCAGTCCTAAAGTCTAAATGTTCGAATGCTTAAATGACAAATTTCAGTTCAATCACTACGGGGGGTTAAAGTTGATTAGAGCGACACCGGTTAGGATCTCATGGTTCCCTCTTTCCAATATCACTATTTTCTTTTGAACTTACTTAACTTAAATGAGTTGTTAAGCTCATTTAAACTGGGGAGATCTCTTTAGCAATCGTGGGTTACCTTATCTGAGGGACACCCGTAAATTCAAAAGAGCATTTTATGTTTAATTGTATTTCAAAGGATTTATGGTTACCTTTGAAAGTGTTTGATTTAATTTTGAAAATTATTGATTAATCTTTTTAAAAATGGTTTTGTTTTGCAGGTGAAATAAAATCCACAACCAAGCATGTATAATATTTAAAAGCGAGAGTGAATTGCAGTAAAAAAAATTACAGAAAGTAAATAAAACTATAAAGGCGTACCTGTCATCTTCTTGCTACTCCTGCTGAAAGATTAGCTTTTGCAATATATATGATTTTGTAGAAATATAAAACAAGAAGAGTTTTTAAATGTGTATTTATCAAACCCCAAGTTGTGATTTGTTGAGTCCCTAAAGTCTTAGTGGATGATTTTTTGGAACAAAGTATAATAAGTTCAATTATCCTTCAAAATATTCAAAAGATTCTAAAATGTTGGGGCATAACTCTAAATCACTTTTAAAATCATTTAAAATATTTAGAGTTCACTTAACCTTATTACATTGTTCAATTGATCATCCAAAACTTTAAATTTAATTTTAATGAATTAATACTCCCTATGCTTAGTGAAGCTTGATACTTTAATTATCCTAAGAGTGGGGTAACCAGACAGTCATTTAATATTCTCCTTAAAAGTTATGTGAGTGAATTCCTTAAGTGGAAAACTCAAAGTCTTTAAGGATTTTGTACCCCAGACTAAAGTTGGGCTTGTAGTGTTTTTAAATTGTTCATGATTAGTTATATCATCTTTTCGAAACCTCAATAAACAAATTCAAATTGAGTCTAGTGCACTACTAAGCCCTTAGGATCCAACATATAAACTGAAGTTACAATGATTAAATATTAAATTAGGTGATGTTCAATTTTTTATCAAAATCATGCCTTATCATCAAATCACCAATAAGGGGTGGGGGGGGTGGTTTAGATTAGTGAATTATCATCTTCCTAACATAAGCCCACCACCTTAGAATCACTAAATTTAGTTAACCTTCAAATTTTAATAATTAATTAAAAATTATAATTATAACTTTATTGTAAAAGAGTGAGAAATTGGTTTCTACCATTTTAGTCCCTTACATTTCAATCATCCAAAAGAACTTGGTATAATAAAAATTACCCTTTTACTCTTTTTTAATTAGTCCTAAAATTTAATTAAGGCATTAAATCCAATATTGCCATTTTGCCACTAGGGCTCCTCACCTCATAACTCATCAAATATAACTCAAATGATTTTGAAATTTTTATGGTACCCCACTCATGGGTCATTTAAAATATCAAAAAAGAAAATGTGATTTTTCCAATTTTTATTTAATTTATATAATTATTTTCACTCCAAGATATGATTTTCAATATAAATTTGTTAAACTAATCAAAGTAAAATTTTTGTTCATGGGAAAATTATTGGAGGTTCAATTAGAGGACTGCTTGGACAAAATGTTATAATTTTTCAAATTATATTTTAATTATTATAATTATGTAATGGTTTTAGTGCTTTTATTAAATAGAAAATATGTTTTAATTTAAAATATCACTTTTTACATTTTTATTAAATCTGTACAAGTCCAGAGAACATTAAGAAACAAAATTTTCAATTTTACAATTTTTTATTTTATTTATTATAATTACTTTAATAGAAAATTAGAGAGAATACATTTTTAGCATCTAAAAAATTCTAATTAACTTAGAAAAAATAGGAAAAATATTCCAGTGAGTCCCAAGTGAACAAGAAATAATTAAGAACATTTTAGACCATTTTTATATTTTTGTAATTTTTAATTATTTGTAATTATTTTTAATTCCAAAAATAAGCTAAAAAATAAAGTGTTTACTTTAATATAGATTTTATTTTTCATAAATGAACCTAATCAGAAGGAACCCAGAAAATAACTTTTCATAATTTTCCTAATTACACTTAATTTCATATAATTATTCTAATACAAAAATTTCGTTTTACTTAGAAAATCAACTTTAGTGATAAATATACTCCAAATTGATTCCCAATTTTTACAGTGAGTTAATGTGATTATCCTTTATAGTGTGGAATTGATTTTGTTAAATTTTGAATATTATTTTATTCAATTAATTTATTATAAATTTTAAACATTTAATTAACTATACAAATATACAAAATTAATTAAAACAATTTCATATTTTTCCTGGGATTCTCTAACCAGTGGAAACATACTAAAATTAATCCCATATTTTTATGACTTATATTTTAATTTATGAGATTATTTTAACAAAAAAAAACCATCTAGGCTTGAAAATTACGGTTTCAAAGCTAGAGATGTTTTCTGACCTTGAAAAAAAATCAAAGAGCATCTCTATTAACACGTGGAATCAGTCCCTAAAATTTCAAGCCATGGTGATTATTATTTACTTAAAAAAAATTAAAATACCTCTGAAGGTATTTAATTAATTAAAAATCATAGGCCCATTAAATAATTTTCTTACTCCCCATTATTCTCCTCTATTCACTGAGCAAGAGGGTATTTTTCTATTATTTTTATGATTTTTCTACACAAAGATATGCATTTTTTAAGTTATGATATTAATTTAATTCATTTAAATACAATTTTTCTACTTAATTCATTCAGCCGCCACCTCATCCTGCCGCACTCCAAACTCACACGCGTCGCTTCACCATTTGTCGCTGCCGTCCACATAACCGCTGACTAAGCCCACGCTTTATGCTTCATCCCTCCATCCAACACAATCTCAGTCGTCTAACCGATACACACGTGATCCAACAGCTCTCTGTCATCGTCCCCAATCAACTTAAAACCTTTAGATCTCTCTCGATATTCAACCAAATCACATGAGGTTTGTTCCTACACCTTCATCTACTCAAGACAAACACATCTATATGGTTTCATGCTCATGAAATCAAACTTCTCTTCACAATTGGTGAAACTGAGCCAAAAATTAGAGTTAGTGGTCTTTACCTAAGTCTAAGAGGAGAGGCCTCAATAATATTCTTATGGAAGCTTTAGTAGAGTCTGGAAAACCTCCTGAAAGTGTTGGTTTCCTCTTGTGAATAGCCTGAGTTGGAGTTCAATGAAATAGTGATGCGACCTTGGTTAAAGGCTAGGTTTTGGTGCTCAACAGAGGGGGGTTTAGCAGGAATCTTCTTAGTTTGGTATGGGAAAGCTTTTGAAGCAATCAATTTGAAGCTTTGTGGAGTTTTGAAAAATGACCAGAAATTGCCCTGATTTTGAGCTCTAAAATTGAGCTCAACAGTAGGGAAGATGTTTAGAAGATGGTTGGAATGGGCTTAGAAGGTCTTGGAGGAGCTCTAGACGCAATTTAGCAGAGTTTCTCCATGGAAATTTGTGATCTCTCTTGTTGGCCATGGGAGGTGGTGTTTAAATAGAGGGGAAGGAGTGGCCACCATGGCTGGCTAGTGGGTGCAATGTGTTGCTTATGTGGAGGGAAGGGAGGTGGAAGTGACCAATTAGAGTGTGCCAACTCAAGGAGTTCAAATTTTTATCTCAAATCTCGGCGTGGCTCTTAGTTATGGTGTTTTCCAGTGACTAGGCTGGCCGACCAGGCTAGGGCTAGTGGCTAGGTGGCTTAGGGGATCCAAGGGAAGCCTTAATTGTGAGTAGTTTGGGGGTTTGATGGTTGATGGAATAACTCCCTTGATTTAGTTATTTTAGGAAGGGAATCCCCTAATTAGAGGGACCCTTGGTCCATGGCTCCTGTAGAGTGGGCTAGGTGGATCTAGCTCAGTCCATAGGGTTCCAATGGTGTCTATGGTGACCATGTCTTGGTCAATTTGAATGGGTTTGGTTCAATTTAAAATTTGGGTTCAAAATCATGTCATGGAATTGGATTTGTGTTTGAGTTTGGCTAAACCTTAAGTTTGGCTCAATTGATTGATCAAATTGGCTTGGATGATTGTCATGGGAAGTTTTGAAAAGGAATTGGGTGATTTTGAACTGATTTGGGGGTTAAATTGGGTGGAATTTGGCTCATGGTCAATTTTTGGGCATTTGGACTAGACTCGAGTTTGAATTGGGCTAGGGTTAAGACATTGGTCAATTATTGGTTTAATTTGGTCTAAGAGATTGTTATGAAGAGTTTTGGACATCAATTTGGTGGGAATTTTGGGGTTATAAAGCTCAATTTGATGACATTTGGATTTTGAGGCAAAATTGGGGATTTTAAGATTGGGGTTGAAATTAAGCTTAAGATGGGTTCAATTAGGCTTGGTTTTAATCTCAATTGGGATTGAATATGATGAATTTGAGTTTAGAATTGAAATTGGGTGAGATTGAAGTAAATTTGGTGGAAATTGGGGACTTTAGGCATTTAGGGGCAATTTGGGATTTTGGTCAAAAGGGCTCAATTTGGTCAAATTGGGCTCAATAGAGTGGTTCAAATTGATTTAGGAGATTTTGGGAATTTTTGAAATTTTTTAGTTAGGAGGATTTTTGGTATGTTTGGCAATTTTGGGGTATTTTGGTAATTTTAAAAAATTTAGGGTGTTTTGGGTAGTTTGGATGATTTAAAAGAGTTTGGGGTGATTTTTGGACAAAGTTGGGTAATTTGGGCAATTTTGAGGATTTTAGGGCTTCAAGGGTAATTTGGTAATTATGGGAAAGTTTAGGGGCTAACCTAAAATTGGTTATTTAGGTAAAATTGGGGTTCAATAGAATGTTAATCATAAAAGNGGCCGAAATCGTTCAAGCTTTTGTCCTTGAGGTAGCTGGAGGAAGCCCAATTCAAGCACATGGTAAAGTGACATGGGTCTTTCGATTGTCTACCAAGGTGCACCCATGACAAGATTTAGTGGTTGGCCATTGGAAGCCAAGTGAAGGAATTGGAGGCAAAGCTAGCGACCCTGAGGATGGAACACTTGGCAAAGCTGACAGCTCTGAAGGCAGAGATGAACAATCTTCAGACAACCTCTAACTTCCTCTAAGTCAAGGCCCAATCCGATATTGTGGATTGTCTTAGATTCGGTGGTTGGGTTTTCTACTAGAATTTGGCTCTGCTGGGATGCATTGCTCAATCGATTGACAACCCACTTTTAAAATATTTTCCATCTTAATGAAATAATGTTCTTAATTAGTGAAAGAAATTTAAATTGTGTGCCATTTTTCTTAGAATTAGTGTCGATTTGATGGACTCTATAACTGAGATTCTGTTTTAAGTGGGGCTCAAAATCTCACCGACACCCTTTATAAAGGTTTATCTGGATAAATTTGGCACATTTGACTCTTTCACTATCCTTCATTTGGTATTCTCTTCCTGCTTCTCTGCGGTTCTTGGTCTTCTATTAGAGGATGGCGAGCAAATAATCCATGAAGTGTTTCAGTTTGTTTGCAATAATAGTGTTCTTTTACTGCTGGTCTAGTTGATGATGTGATAATTCATGATGCATACATGTTTGACGATAGAGGCCCAAAGACGGTTGGTAATGACGTTTCAGGCGATCAACTTGTATGCCAATGAGATGATCTTTTATAAGGACGAGTTCCTCGAATTGCAATAGCCTTTGTGTACAAAACAATAATTGCTCCTGAACCACTACGAAGTGATCCCAACTCAAATAAAACCCAACTCTATTGTGTCCATCCTTACTTATGAGGTTTACTGTCGACGGATGAAGATTTTCTTTGTTGCAGAAGTTCTTCTCCTACATGTTTTCCTTCTAGGTGGAGCCTGGTGGTTATGTTGTTTTGGAGTGCCTTTAAGTTTCACTTAGTTGGCCTCGAAAATAAAGGATATGAAGTAACAGTTCTTCATCAGGTTGGCCAGGGAGTTTAAGGTTCTAAGTCGGTCGTTGATCCCAACTTTTTATATATAGATGTAAAATGTGATGTATGTAACTATATGCTTAATTTCCTTAATAGTTATTCTTAATTTGCAACAAATTTAAAAAAGTTGATCCAAAGCAATATGAATAAAATCTCCACTATAAAAGAAATAAGAATAAAATTATAATTTTAAATAGGGGATACTATGCAAGTATACGTATGATTATCAAGTAATATAAGACTTTTTGATTAAGCCCATAATATTGATTTCGCAGGAAAAATGGTTATATGCTTTTTAGGAATTTAAAAATTTTAGATGACAAAAATCTACTAAGCAAAATATTCTTACTTAAACTTAAGATGCTAAAATAAGAATGCAAATTCGATTCATTTTGTAATTTTTGGTTTATGAAAATAAAGTAAGCAATTAATTAACTTAACTAAATACTTGCAAGATGAAGGTGATATAAATAAAATTTCTTTTCCTAATCATGAATTAGTAATAATTAGAGAAATTCTATTGTGGAAGTATTCTAACTGTGTTGTGCCAAAAAAGGAGCAATAATATTTTTTGCCCTTACTAGAGATGCTATAAAGAATATTGGCTAATTTATAGTTTGAATAGTCTTGAAGACCGACTAGGTAGAGAAGAGATTAGCTCTCATTCTAGAGTTCCCTCTTCTCCCTCCACCTGGGGGCTAACATCTCATATAAAAACTAATACTATAAATCAAATTGGGGTCTTTAGTCTGTCACTCTGAAGTCCTCTAATTCTACACCCTTGAAAAGTTTATTTCCCTATTTATTTGCACTCAACCCCATGAACTACATTCTCATCCATGAAATTAATACGTGTTTCTAACCATTTATTGACTGAGACAATACAATCTCGGATCTTACATGTTCTCACAACAGGTGTTAACATCTTAATTGACCAAATAAAGAAGTAAAAGAAGTGAAAGGTTTCAAATCACCACAACATCTTCCAACATTGAAGCCTAACCCTTCACACAACTTCTTTTCAGCACTTAATCACTTATCATTTTAAGAAAAAAGATAAAGAAAAATAATCAAAATACATGGAGAAAACACAACCACACATGAGTTTAAAAGTATAAATCATGCACACAAGTAAGAAATCTAAATTAAAATCAGGTTTAGTCACAAAGAAAAACACTTATCTAAAATTCTCTCCACCAAATATCTTGAAGTTCCTTTGAATTCTCTTCCTTCACTCACAATACAAACTAACACTAAAAAAAAGAAAAGTGGCCGGCAACGGCGGCGACGGTGGTGACTGCTTAGATGGATGATGACTATAAATTTGATGGGTGGCTGGCCTTCTCTTTTGGAAAATCTAAGTCTTTTCTTATAAAAAACCAAGGGGTGCCTTGGTGTCCCTTCAAAAAGGTGTCTCCATTCAATGAATCTTCCAGAAGTTGAATCCTCAAAAGCCAATTGAATGAATTTTCGTGTCCATGGGCTATTTTGCACGTTTTTACCAAGGGTTACTTTAAACACCTCTTCAAAAATCCGTTCAAATTAAATAATTCATCTCATAACTACTTCTGTCGCTTAGGCACTGCTCCTCTGCCGTTAGACGCTAATTCTGGGCGCTTAGGCGCTCTAGTTTATTTTTGAACTTTTCTTCATTTTTTCTCTAAATTTGACCACTTTTCACTCTTTTTAGCATTTTTCATCCATTTGATTGTACCTGAAAGAAAAACACATAAATATATTTCATTAAAGCGCAATATCTCAAAAATAGGTATAAAATATGTATAAAAATACTATATATTTTAGGTTTATCAGTCTTCCATAAGGCGTACAAAAAAGAAGAAATTATTCTCCTTCCCAAAGCCTGGCCTCAACTATTGAGGGAAAGATTATGCTGTTCGTGCAATATACTGACGAGATGGTTGTTAATAAAGTTTTGAATCAAAGTGAGTTCAGAGAGATGACTCTAAGGTTTTGAGTGATGAAAGGTGCCATAGAAGAAAAGCAGTGGATCAAAAGGTTCAACCAGCAAGAGAAAAAGAAGAAACTGCATAAGGAAGTAGATCGATTGAGCAAAGAGCTTGGGCCATTCGCCTAGCTTACGACCGGAGAAAAGGAGCCAGTGGAAACCGTTTGGTTTGCGACTATTATCACAGGTTCCGAGTTACTTCACTCTTTATCGTAAACCAACATCACAATTCAAACATGTCCAGTGTTGATTTAGCACTAATCGAGTGAAATCCTATCCTGATGAACTTAGGTAAGTGAGTATGTGGAGAGGAAAGGTCTCAGGCTCTTAACTACTCCCAACTAGATGTTGAAGAGCTTTTAGAGGGGCCTCACAATCGTGTGGCCACTAGTCCTCGTTAGCGTTGACCTCATTTTTTATGAGGTCTAACTTTTTCTACTAGAGCCTAGGATCTGACATTAAGATTTTCCTTTTAACTATCCTGGAAGACTAATGATGGAGCCCACCCCATTTAGAAGTTCCAACCACTTCTTGACTATTTTTATGAAATCTCACATGGGTGATCTCTAGCCCTCAATTCCTATTCAAGATGGTGAGAACCAACATGTGAAGATTCAAAAATGAGTTCTTCTAGGATCATCAAACCCTAGGTAAACCCTCTCGACAAAAAAATTAGATTATTCACCATGAACTGAGTGGCTCGCCATCGAGAGCATTTTTTAGACATTGCTCACTACTTAGGCGAGGGCCAATCAACATTGCATTGATAGATGACTTCGGTCAGATCGATGAATGTCATTCACTGAACCGACCATGACGTTAACTTAAATTAGCTCAATTGATGATGAACTTGTCCGGACGACCCCCAATGATGAAATAAATTGTACGAGCATATCCGGAACGTCGACTTTACCTAGAAATGACACTCATATTGCTATAGTTATTTGCATGAGTAAATTGCACATAAATTGATGCACATAAAATATTTTCTTAACATTCATTCAGCTCATATTGATCTTGCCAAGGGTGGCACTCATTAAAACATGCTTCTAATCAAATTTAAGGAAATGACAACACAAAATTCTCAATAACATTGTAAAACCGCCGCCTCGCCACACAATAACAACTCCATAAGCCTAATAACACTTCTAAATGCCCAATAACACCACAAAATCCCAATAATACCCCAGCACAAAGGCAAAACACATCAACTAACATCATAATCCACCGTTAATTGTGCAATAAGCCCATAATAACCCTGCCTAATTGCCTAATACGCCCGAAAAACCTTTAAAATTGCCTAATAACACTCGTTACCTCAAAAATCACCTAACACACCCAAAAATCCCCATAAACTCGCCAACACAACACGAAAATCCCAAAGCATCACCAATAATACTGATTTCCTGCCCTCTCCACTCAGTACTACTGCGGTAACATCCGAGTGCTACCGTCAATGACACTTAACACTGCCATCACTGCAGAACCGTAATAACACTTGAATATTACTGTGATAACACTTTGAATAATACCGTTTTTTTCATTTTTTCTCCCAATACAGCTTGGATTCTACTACGGTGACACCACGAATAACACCACAAACGCAAAACGCTAAATAACACTACAATACAACCATGAAAAATACATCGAATAACACCTCCTTAAATTCATGAAAAAAAATAAATAAAAGAGGAAAATATAATAGAAAAGGAAAGAGCCTTCCCTGATCTAAAAAAAAAAATTTTCTACTCAGGTCCGAGGTCCTCATCTGCTCCATTTCTTCCCCCTTGTGTCCACGTTGACCATTTTTTTACTTTTCCCATGCCCTCTGCTCCAGTCGCCATTCATTTGCCCCATTTCTTCCCCATTCTATGGAGAAACTATTGCATACGGACACCGCATGCATCTCTGCATGCGGTGTCCAATCCTAACCGTAGATCACGGTGATCTACGGTCAGGATCTATTTCAGTTTTTTTTTTAAATTTAGGTGGGGCCCACCGAAAGACATCCTGACCGTAGATCACTACGGTCGGGATCGGATACCGCATGCAGAGATGCATGCAATGTCCGTCCGTATGTAATAATCTTTCCATTCCCTGTGTCCTTTATCAACCATTTTTTATCTTTCCCCCGTCCCTAACGGTTTAGACTCACCCCAGGTGATTAGAGGTAAATTTCCTCCTTTCTTTTCGGCTATAAAACCCCTTATTGCCATCTATTTTATTTTTAAGACATCATTATTTCCAGATCTTTTCCTTTATCTCTGTTTGCAAGGCTCTTATTTAATCATCATTGTATGTGATTTGACTGCATGATCCGAGCTTGGCCTTCCTTGTGAGCTTTGATATTCTATTAGATTTTGATGGCATTTACATGCATACCACCCAATTTTTATGTATTTGCATATTTGAAAAAGAAAAAAAGAACAAAGGAAGTTTTACATACCTTCCACTTAATTCCTTTGTATTTGTTATCCAACATCTAAACCTTTTTTTACATATATGGCACCTTAATGAAGCGGGAAAAATGAGTGTTCAACTTTTAAAGGTTAAAAATAATGATATTTTTTATGTAATATGACGGATTTGGTTGGTATAAATGTAAAAAGAAAATTTTAAAAAGGGTGTTTGGGCGTGAATCCTTTGTGAGTATAAGCATGACTAGTGTGATTTCTAGATGTGATTTGATGGTTTAATATGTTCAAACTTTGTGATAATTATATTTGAGAGCTTACATAATTACCACAAAGTCCTTATGGATTTACCTAACATTTAGAGTTTGATATTTACATTTATAACATCTTGATCCTATAAATTTATGCATGAAAAAGTGTATTTGACTTCTTAAATGGTTAAAAATGGCCGTTTAGATGTGATATGAAACATTTTGGATGTGTAAATACATAAAAATTGAGCAACATACTGTCAAATGAATTTGGTTTAAATACTGTTTAATTTTTACCCAAATTTAAATTACCAATAGCCACTTTGCATTTTCAACTGTTGGTTTGTGGTTTTCATAAAGCTTATGAGTGGAATCATAGGGAGTATCATAATAGTGGATCTGATGTATTGTAAAGAAGTTCATTTATATGCATACCATGTAGTTCCTATGTATTTACATATCTAATATGTGGACATTGCTTTCTACATTTATACAACTCCAATCTTTCATTTCACACCAAAGGCATTTTTTTTATTTAAGAAAAAAGTGAAATATAGCTCTTTTTTATGCAAAGGAATGGTAATACATATATGTAAAAATTGAAGTTTAGATGTCAGACATGTAAACACATAGAAATTTGGTAGTATGTAAGTAGCTGCCTTAATCTCTCCACCCCTTTGTCTCATCATCAATTGTAGAGATGCTTGGATTTACGGAGAAGGTTTAAAATTTATCTTTGCTCCATGTCAATTTGGAAAATGTTTGAGGGCTGCTTTTGGCTCTCTATATTTTTTTCTTTTGATTTGAAAAATACTTGAAAGTTATATTTGCTCCATATTTATTTGGAAAATGATTTACAACTGCTTTTGACCTATGTTTTGGTCTATTTGGAAAGGGTTTGAGGGCTGCCTTTGCTCTCCATTTTTGTTGATTTGAAGAAGGATTTGAGAGTCGTTGCTTGACTCTATGTGTTTACTATTTTAGAGGAAGTTTAAAGCTTTTTCTGGCCGATTACTTATTGTTTTGGAACTGACTTTTTAGCTATTTTGAAAAGATCACATGCCTTCTTATGGGCTGAGTATTTACTATTTCAAAAAGTTTAAAACACTGTTTTATTGGGAAAGTTTGAAATTGTAACAATTTTGATTTATAAAGATTTGGAAGCTTTTGCAGCACTATTTTGGAAAAATTTAAATGGTTTTTTGGGTCGGTTTCCTCTCTTTTCTTTATTTTGTTTTATTTTATTTCCTTACTTGATGACTTAGTTTATGTGTTTATATTCTAATATAAGTGCATATAGGGTAGGGATATGTGTGTTGACCTCACTTTTATGAGAACCTACCCCAATTTGACATATATTAGGNTGGGAAAGTTTGAAATTGTAACAATTTTGATTTATAAAGATTTGGAAGCTTTTGCAGCACTATTTTGGAAAATTTTAAATGGTTTTTTGGGTCGGTTTCCTCTCTTTTCTTTATTTTGTTTTATTTTATTTTCCTTACTTGACGACTTAGTTTATGTGTTTATATTCTAATATAAGTGCATATAGGGTGGGGATATGTGTGTTGACCTCACTTTTATGAGAACCTACCCCAATTTGACATATATTAGCAAGACATATCTTGAGCTATCTACATTAGCTCATGATCCCAAGACACCTTTTTAAAAGCCCAATGATCATCGAGACCATTAAATCTAACTTGGGAAGGAGTCTACCTACATTAACTCCTTGATCCTACTTAGGGTCCTCCAACCCTAAAAGCTAGACCTAATCTCCAAGGTGCCCTTTTTTGTGCCCAAATCATAATGACACCCCTAGATGATCAAATCAATGATGTCAAACCTTGATTTGGTCACCACATTGACCATTTGGCCATTCCTGGACCAAATGTTNTAGGGTCCTCCAACCCTAAAAGCTAGACCTAATCTCCAAGGTGCCCTTTTTTGTGCCCAAATCATAATGACATCCCTAGATGATCTAATCAATGATGTCGAACCTTGATTTGGTCACCACATTGACCATTTGGCCATTCCTGGACCAAATGTGGCCAAATGATCACCACATTGACCATTTGGTCAACCCTGGACCCACTGGTCACAACATTAACCATTTGGTCAACCCTGGACCTTATGGTCAAGGCGGCCGTTAAAAATATATATTTCAAGATGTTGTTTTAATTTAATTTAATTTAATATATAAATATATATGGTTTTTTAGAAAAATAGTATTTAAATTTTGAAAAATATCATTTTAATTTGTTTTAAAAAATACAAGATCGAACTGATCCCATATAGAGAATTGTTTATATAAACAAGCACAACACCATAAGTGATACATCTATCCCAAAGAATAGACATATTATTTACTAGTAAGACCCAATTAAATAAACAATAGAATTTATGACAACTGTCTGGTCTACGAATCATTTTTTTATATAAGCCGACAAGTTCCCCTACCAAATATGGAAGATTCGTAAGGGTTTATATTACCTTGGTTCTTGAAGCTCCATATAAAGGCAAGCCCATATAGTTAATTACATCTTAAATGAATGAAGCCTCCTAAGAAAACTATTGATTTATATTAGAAAATATTGTCTTTAAGAATTCAAAGGGTATGACTTTTCAAAGATCGAACCAAGAAGTGTCAAATGGGAAAGGCTCAAATTTGGAACAATTGTTATGGAAANTTTTGAAAAATATCATTTTAATTTGTTTTAAAAAATACAAGATCGAACTGATCCCATATAGAGAATTGTTTAAATAAACAAGCTCAACATCATAAGTGATACATCTATCCCAAAGAATAGACATATTGTTTACTAGTAAGACCCAATTAAATAAACAACAGAATTTATGACAACTGTCTGGTCTATGAATCATTTTTTTATTAAGCCGACAAGTTCCCCTACCAAATATGGAAGATTAGTAAGGGTTTATATTACCTTGGTTCTTGAAGCTCCATATAAAGGCAAGCCCATATAGTTAATTACATCTTAAATGATTGAAGCCTCCTAAGAAAACTATTGATTTATATTAGAAAATATTGTCTTTAAGAATTTCAAAGGGTATGCCTTTTCAAAGATCGAACCAAGAAGTGTCAAATGGGAAAGACTCAAATTTGGAACAATTGTTATGGAATCCAAAGGGAGAAAAACTAGGGGTTTTCACACATTCTGAGGAGAACCTCAATGACTTTCCAAGCTATCCTATGGTTTGGCTTCAATTTCGAGAAGGAAATTATCAAGTGTTTCATCCTGCCAATTATTATTATTTAGGACTTACATTTGTATGACATAATCATACAAATAGCTTAGAAGATAGGAGGATTTATGTCATAACAAACAATAACCTCAGAATCCTAAACGAGTTAGGGCTTAAATTACACAACATGATTGTACAAAGTCCAAAAGTTAAGGAGAGGATTTATGTTGCATTAGGCAAACAATCTAAAAATCCTATGGGTTATGTTGTTTAATTCTTAAGAAAGAGATTGTTGTTGTAGATCCACTTGCTATCGTAGAAGGCTGCCCTTGTAGTTAGCTCTGAGCTCCTTGGCAAAGTAGCAGTCCTAAAGTCTAAATGTTCGAATGCTTAAATGACAAATTTCAGTTCAATCACTATGGGGGGGGGGGTAAAGTTGATTAGAGCGACACCGGTTAGGATCTCGTGGTTCCCTCTTTCCAATATCACTATTTTCTTTTGAACTTACTTAACTTAAATGAGTTGTTAAGCTCATTTAAACTGGGGAGATCTCTTTAGCAATCGTGGGTTACCTTATCTGAGGGACACCCGTAAATTCAAAAGAGCATTTTATGTTTAATTGTATTTCAAAGGATTTATGGTTACCTTTGAAAGTGTTTAATTTAATTTTGAAAATTATTGATTAATCTTTTTAAAAATGGTTTTGTTTTGCAGGTGAAATAAAATCCACAACCAAGCATGTATAATATTTAAAAGCGAGAGTGAATTGCAGTAAAAAAAATTACAGAAAGTAAATAAAACTATAAAGGCATACCTGTCATCTTCTTGCTACTCCTGCTGAAAGATTAGCTTTTGCAATATATATGATTTTGTAGAAATATAAAACAAGAAGAGTTTTTAAATGTGTATTTATCAAACCTCAAGTTGTGATTTGTTGAGTCCCTAAAGTCTTAGTGGATGATTTTTTGGAACAAAGTATAATAAGTTCAATTGTCCTTCAAAATATTCAAAAGATTCTAAAATGTTGGGGCATAGCTCTAAATCACTTTTAAAATCATTTAAAATATTTAGAGTTCACTTAACCTTATTACATTGTTCAATTGATCATCCAAAACTTTAAATTTAATTTTAATGAATTAATACTCCCTGTGCTTAGTGAAGCTTGATACTTTAATTATCCTAAGAGTGGGGTAACCAGACAGTCATTTAATATTCTCCTTAAAAGTTATGTGAGTGAATGCCTTAAGTGGAAAACTCAAAGTCTTTAAGGATTTTGTACCCCATACTAAAGTTGGGCTTGTAGTGTTTTTAAATTGTTCATGATTAGTTATATTNCAAGTTGTGATTTGTTGAGTCCCTAAAGTCTTAGTGGATGATTTTTTGGAACAAAGTATAATAAGTTCAATTATCCTTCAAAATATTCAAAAGATTCTAAAATGTTGGGGCATAACTCTAAATCACTTTTAAAATCATTTAAAATATTTAGAGTTCACTTAACCTTATTACATTGTTCAATTGATCATCCAAAACTTTAAATTTAATTTTAATGAATTAATACTCCCTGTGCTTAGTGAAGCTTGATACTTTAATTATCCTAAGAGTGGGGTAACCAGACAGTCATTTAATATTCTCCTTAAAAGTTATGTGAGTGAATTCCTTAAGTGGAAAACTCAAAGTCTTTAAGGATTTTGTACCCCAGACTAAAGTTGGGCTTGTAGTGTTTTTAAATTGTTCATGATTAGTTATATCATCTTTTCGAAACCTCAATAAACAAATTCAAATTGAGTCTAGTGCACTACTAAGCCCTTAGGATCCAACATATAAACTGAAGTTACAATGATTAAATATTAAATTAGGTGATGTTCAATTTTTTATCAAAATCATGCCTTATCATCAAATCACCAATAAGGGGTGGGGGGGGTGGTTTAGGTTAGTGAATTATCATCTTCCTAACATAAGCCCACCACCTTAGAATCACTAAATTTAGTTAACCTTCAAATTTTAATAATTAATTAAAAATTATAATTATAACTTTATTGTAAAAGAGTGAGAAATTGGTTTCTACCATTTTAGTCCCTTACATTTCAATCATCCAAAAGAACTTGGTATAATAAAAATTACCCTTTTACTCTTTTTTAATTAGTCCTAAAATTTAATTAAGGCATTAAATCCAATATTGCCATTTTGCCACTAGGGCTCCTCACCTCATAACTCATCAAATATAACTCAAATGATTTTGAAATTTTTATGGTACCCCACTCATGGGTCATTTAAAATATCAAAAAAGAAAATGTGATTTTTCTAATTGCTATTTAATTTATATAATTATTTTCACTCCAAGATATGATTTTCAATATAAATTTGTTAAACTAATCAAAGTAAAATTTTTGTTCATGGGAAAATTATTGGAGGTTCAATTAGAGGACTGCTTGGACAAAATGTTATAATTTTTCAAATTATATTTTAATTATTATAATTATGTAATGGTTTTAGTGCTTTTATTAAATAGAAAATATGTTTTAATTTAAAATATCACTTTTTACATTTTTATTAAATCTGTACAAGTCCAGAGAACATTAAGAAACAAAATTTTCAATTTTACAATTTTTTATTTTATTTATTATAATTACTTTAATAGAAAATTAGAGAGAATACATTTTTAGCATCTAAAAAATTCTAATTAACTTAGAAAAAATAGGAAAAATATTCCAGTGAGTCCCAAGTGAACAAGAAATAATTAAGAACATTTTAGACCATTTTTATATTTTTGTAATTTTTAATTATTTGTAATTATTTTTAATTCCAAAAATAAGCTAAAAAATAAAGTGTTTACTTTAATATAGATTTTATTTTTCATAAATGAACCTAATCAGAAGGAACCCAGAAAATAACTTTTCATAATTTTCCTAATTACACTTAATTTCATATAATTATTCTAATACAAAAATTTCGTTTTACTTAGAAAATCAACTTTAGTGATAAATATACTCCAAATTGATTCCCAATTTTTACAGTGAGTTAATGTGATTATCCTTCACAGTGTGGAAATGATTTTGTTAAATTTTGAATATTATTTTATTCAATTAATTTACTATAAATTTTAAACATTTAATTAACTATACAAATATACAAAATTTATTAAAATNAAATCAACTTTAGTGATAAATATACTCCAAATTGATTCCCAATTTTTACAGTGAGTTAATGTGATTATCCTTTATAGTGTGGAATTGATTTTGTTAAATTTTGAATATTATTTTATTCAATTAATTTATTATAAATTTTAAACATTTAATTAACTATACAAATATACAAAATTAATTAAAACAATTTCATATTTTTCCTGGGATTCTCTAACCAGTGGAAACATACTAAAATTAATCCCATATTTTTATGACTTATATTTTAATTTATAAGATTGTTTTAACAAGAAAAACCATCTAGGCTTGAAAATTACGGTTTTAAAGCTAGAAATGTTTTCTGACCTTGAAAAAAATCAAAGAGCATCTTTATTAACACGTGGAATCAGTCCCTAAAATTTCAAGCCATGGTGATTATTATTTACTTAAAAAAAATTAAAATACCTCTGAAGGTATTTAATTAATTAAAAATCATAGGCCCATTAAATAATTTGTTTTACTCCTCATTATTCTCCTCTATTCACTGAGCAAGAGGGTATTTTTCTATTATTTTTATGATTTTTCTACACAAAGATATGCATTTTTTAAGTTATGATATTAATTTAATTCATTTAAATATGATTTTTCTACTTAATTCATTCAGCCGCCACCTCATCCTGCCGCACTCCAAACTCACACGCGTCGCTTCACCATTTGTCGCTGCCGTCCACATAACCGCTGACTAAGCCCACGCTTTATGCTTCATCCCTCCATCCAACACAATCTCAGTCGTCTAACCGATACACACGTGATCCAACAGCTCTCTGTCATCGTCCCCAATCAACTTAAAACCTTTAGATCTCTCTCGATATTCAACCAAATCACATGAGGTTTGTTCCTACACCTTCATCTACTCAAGACAAACACATCTATATGGTTTCATGCTCATGAAATCAAACTTCTCTTCACAATTGGTGAAACTGAGCCAAAAATTAGAGTTAGTGGTCTTTACCTAAGTCTAAGAGGAGAGGCCTCAATAATATTCTTATGGAAGCTTTAGTAGNACTTAATTCATTCAGCCGCCACCTCATCCTGCCGCACTCCAAACTCACACGCGTCGCTTCACCATTTGTCGCCGCCGTCCACATAACCGCTGACTAAGCCCACGCTTTATGCTTCATCCCTCCGTCCAACACAATCTCAGTCGTCTAACCGATACACACATGATCCAACAACTCTCTGTCATCGTCCCCAATCATCTTAACCCAAGAACCGTCCAACTTAAAACCTTTAGATCTCTCTCGATATTCAACCAAATCACATGAGGTTTGTTCCTACACCTTCATCTACTCAAGACAAACACATCTATATGGTTTCATGCTCATGAAATCAAACTTCTCTTCACAATTGGTGAAACTGAGCCAAAAATTAGAGTTAGTGGTCTTTACCTAAGTCTAAAAGGAGAGGCTTCAATAATATTCTTATGGAAGCTTTAGTATAGTCTGGAAAACCTCCTGAAAGTGTTGGTTTCCTCTTGTGAATAGCCTGAGTTGGAGTTCAATGAAATAGTGATGCGACCTTGGTTAAAGGTTAGGTTTTGGTGCTCAACAGAGGGGGGTTTAGCGGGAATCTTCTTAGTTTGGTATGGGAAAGCTTTTGAAGCAATCAATTTGAAGCTTTGTGGAGTTTAGAAAAATGACCAGAAACTGCCCTGATTTTGAGCTCTAAAATTGAGCTCAACAGTAGGGAAGATGTTTAGAAGATGGTTAGAATGGGCTTAGAAGGTCTTGGAGGAGCTCTAGACGCAATTTAGCAGAGTTTCTCCATGGAAATTTGTGATCTCTCTAGTTGGCCATGGGAGGTGGTGTTTAAATAGAGGGGAAGGAGTGGCCACCATGACTGGCTAGTGGGTGCAATGTGTTGCTTATGTGGAGGGAAGGGAGGTGGAAGTGACCAATTAGAGTGTGCCAACTCAAGGAGTTCAAATTTTTATCTCAAATCTCGGCATGGATCTTAGTTATGGTGTTTTCCAGTGACTAGGCTGGCCGACCAGTCTAGGGCTAGTGGCTAGGTGGCTTAGAGGATCCAAGGGAAGCCTTAATGNGTTTAGGTTAGTGAATTATCATCTTCCTAACATAAGCCCACCACCTTAGAATCACTAAATTTAGTTAACCTTAAAATTTTAATAATAAATTAAAAATTATAATTATAACTTTTTTGTAAAAGAGTGAGAAATTGGTTTCTACCATTTTAGTCCCTTACATTTCAATCATCCAAAAGAACTTGGTATAATAAAAATTACCCTTTTACTCTTTTTTAATCAGTCCTAAAATTTAATTAAGGCATTAAATCCAATATTGCCATTTTGCCCCTAGGGCTCCTCACCTCATAACTCATCAAATATAACTCAAATGATTTTGAAATTTTTATGGTACCCCACTCATGGGTCATTTAAAATATCAAAAAAGAAAATGTGATTTTTCCAATTTTTATTTAATTTATATAATTATTTTCACTCCAAGATATGATTTTCAATATAAATTTGTTAAACTAATCAAAGTAAAATTTTTGTTCATGGGAAAATTATTGGAGGTTCAATTAGAGGACTGCTTGGACAAAATGTTATAATTTTTCAAATTATATTTTAATTATTATAATTATGTAATGGTTTTAGTGCTTTTATTAAATAGAAAATATGTTTTAATTTAAAATATCACTTTTTACATTTTTATTAAATCTGTACAAGTCCAGAGAACATTAAGAAACAAAATTTTCAATTTTACAATTTTTTATTTTATTTATTATAATTACTTTAATAGAAAATTAGAGAGAATACATTTTTAGCATCTAAAAAATTCTAATTAACTTAGAAAAAATAGGAAAAATATTCCAGTGAGTCCCAAGTGAACAAGAAATAATTAAGAACATTTTAGACCATTTTTATATTTTTGTAATTTTTAATTATTTGTAATTATTTTTAATTCCAAAAATAAGCTAAAAAATAAAGTGTTTACTTTAATATAGATTTTATTTTTCATAAATGAACCTAATCAGAAGGAACCCAGAAAATAACTTTTCATAATTTTCCTAATTACACTTAATTTCATATAATTATTCTAATACAAAAATTTCGTTTTACTTAGAAAATCAACTTTAGTGATAAATATACTCCAAATTGATTCCCAATTTTTACAGTGAGTTAATGTGATTATCCTTTATAGTGTGGAATTGATTTTGTTAAATTTTGAATATTATTTTATTCAATTAATTTATTATAAATTTTAAACATTTAATTAACTATACAAATATACAAAATTAATTAAAACAATTTCATATTTTTCCTGGGATTCTCTAACCAGTGGAAACATACTAAAATTAATCCCATATTTTTATGACTTATATTTTAATTTATGAGATTATTTTAACAAAAAAAAACCATCTAGGCTTGAAAATTACGGTTTCAAAGCTAGAGATGTTTTCTGACCTTGAAAAAAAATCAAAGAGCATCTCTATTAACACGTGGAATCAGTCCCTAAAATTTCAAGCCATGGTGATTATTATTTACTTAAAAAAAATTAAAATACCTCTGAAGGTATTTAATTAATTAAAAATCATAGGCCCATTAAATAATTTTCTTACTCCCCATTATTCTCCTCTATTCACTGAGCAAGAGGGTATTTTTCTATTATTTTTATGATTTTTCTACACAAAGATATGCATTTTTTAAGTTATGATATTAATTTAATTCATTTAAATACAATTTTTCTACTTAATTCATTCAGCCGCCACCTCATCCTGCCGCACTCCAAACTCACACGCGTCGCTTCACCATTTGTCGCTGCCGTCCACATAACCGCTGACTAAGCCCACGCTTTATGCTTCATCCCTCCATCCAACACAATCTCAGTCGTCTAACCGATACACACGTGATCCAACAGCTCTCTGTCATCGTCCCCAATCAACTTAAAACCTTTAGATCTCTCTCGATATTCAACCAAATCACATGAGGTTTGTTCCTACACCTTCATCTACTCAAGACAAACACATCTATATGGTTTCATGCTCATGAAATCAAACTTCTCTTCACAATTGGTGAAACTGAGCCAAAAATTAGAGTTAGTGGTCTTTACCTAAGTCTAAGAGGAGAGGCCTCAATAATATTCTTATGGAAGCTTTAGTAGAGTCTGGAAAACCTCCTGAAAGTGTTGGTTTCCTCTTGTGAATAGCCTGAGTTGGAGTTCAATGAAATAGTGATGCGACCTTGGTTAAAGGCTAGGTTTTGGTGCTCAACAGAGGGGGGTTTAGCAGGAATCTTCTTAGTTTGGTATGGGAAAGCTTTTGAAGCAATCAATTTGAAGCTTTGTGGAGTTTTGAAAAATGACCAGAAATTGCCCTGATTTTGAGCTCTAAAATTGAGCTCAACAGTAGGGAAGATGTTTAGAAGATGGTTGGAATGGGCTTAGAAGGTCTTGGAGGAGCTCTAGACGCAATTTAGCAGAGTTTCTCCATGGAAATTTGTGATCTCTCTTGTTGGCCATGGGAGGTGGTGTTTAAATAGAGGGGAAGGAGTGGCCACCATGGCTGGCTAGTGGGTGCAATGTGTTGCTTATGTGGAGGGAAGGGAGGTGGAAGTGACCAATTAGAGTGTGCCAACTCAAGGAGTTCAAATTTTTATCTCAAATCTCGGCGTGGCTCTTAGTTATGGTGTTTTCCAGTGACTAGGCTGGCCGACCAGGCTAGGGCTAGTGGCTAGGTGGCTTAGGGGATCCAAGGGAAGCCTTAATGGTGAGTAGTTTGGGGGTTTGATGGTTGATGGAATAACTCCCTTGATTTAGTTATTTTAGGAAGGGAATCCCCTAATTAGAGGGACCCTTGGTCCATGGCTCCTGTAGAGTGGGCTAGGTGGATCTAGCTTAGTCCATAGGGTTCCAATGGTGGCTGTGGTGATCATGTCTTGGCCAATTTGAATGGGTTTGGTTCAATTTAAAATTTGGGTTCAAAATCATGTCATGGAATTGGATTTGTGTTTGAGTTTGGCTAAACCTTAAGTTTGGCTCAATTGATTGATCAAATTGGCTTGGATGATTGTCATGGGAAGTTTTGAAAAGGAATTGGGTGATTTTGAACTGATTTGGGGGTTAAATTGGGTGGAATTTGGCTCATGGTCAATTTTTGGGCATTTGGACTAGACTCGAGTTTGAATTGGGCTAGGTTTAAGACATTGGTCAATTATTAGTTTAATTTGGTCTAAGAGATTGTTATGAAGAGTTTTGGACATCAATTTGGGGTTATAAAGCTCAATTTGATGACATTTGGATTTTGAGGCAAAATTGGGGATTTTAAGATTGGGGTTGAAATTAAGCTTAAGATGGGTTCAATTAGGCTTGGTTTTAATCTCAATTGGGATTGAATATGATGAATTTGAGTTTAGAATTGAAATTGGGTGAGATTAAAGTAAATTTGGTGGAAATTGGGGACTTTAGGCATTTAGGGGCAATTTGGGATTTTGGTCAAAAGGGCTCAATTTGGTCAAATTGGGCTCAATAGAGTGGTTCAAATTGATTTAGGAGATTTTGGGAATTTTTGAAATTTTTTAGTTAGGAGGATTTTTGGTATGTTTGGCAATTTTGGGGTATTTTGGTAATTTTAAAAAATTTAGGGTGTTTTGGGTAGTTTGGATGATTTAAAAGAGTTTGGGGTNTAGGCTTGGTTTTAATCTCAATTGGGATTGAATATGATGAATTTGAGTTTAGAATTGAAATTGGGTGAGATTGAAGTAAATTTGGTGGAAATTGGGGACTTTAGGCATTTAGGGGCAATTTGGGGATTTTGGTCAAAAGGGCTCAATTTGGTCAAATTGGGCTCAATAGAGTGGTTCAAATTGATTTAGGAGATTTTGGGAATTTTTGAAATTTTTAGTTATGGAGGATATTTTGGTAATTTTGGCAATTTTGGGGTATTTTGGTAATTTTAAAAAAATTAGGGTGTTTTGGGTAGTTTGGATGATTTAAAAGAGTTTGGGGAGATTTTTGGACAAAGTTGGGTAATTTGGGCAATTTTGAGGATTTTAGGGCTTCAAGGGTAATTTGGTAATTATGGGAAAGTTTAGGGGCTAGCCTAAAATTGGGTATTTAGGTAAAATTGGGGTTCAATAGAATGTTAATCATAAAAATACCCTTCATGAGCCTTGAGACCAAGGGAGACTCCACTTTGGATCCTCCATGTGCTGTTCTTAGCTAAATCCTAGCCTAGGGCTAATCGTTTAGGGGACCATCCACATGAGTTTCCAAAAAAAAAAAAGTAAGGGATCAACTAAGAATATTCGGTTAAGGGTTAAATTGTGAGTGTAAGTGAAAGGTATCAAGTGTATGTGACCACATCACCAAGGGTCCGAAGGCCAAACAGTCTTGTGAGGATTCCTCTTAACCTCCCTCATATTTGCTCTACCTATTAAGTTCTACAGGTTAGAACCACATGTGGAACTTCAAGATTAGGAAAGAAGAGTTTAGAATTTCTAATTGTGAGGTTATCATCACTAGTCCTCTAGGAATAGTCAACAGGAACGTCTTACAGCTAGATCTTAGGCTTCTAAGGAAAAAACAAGACCTCAACCAAAAGTGAGCTCAACAAATGGACCCCCAATAGGTGTGGTGTGTCTGGCAAGCACAACACACGTATTGGTGTTGACCGATGAGATCAACAAACAAACACAACTGCATAAGCCGACAGGCTTAGAGCAGACAAGGGAGAAAATGTGGAGAAGGTTTCTGTTTGGGAGTACATAAGAACTCCCGCTGGGGATCGAAAGATGTACCTTCNAAGTAAGGGATCAACTAAGAATATTCGGTTAAGGGTTAAATTGTGAGTGTAAGTGAAAGGTATCAAGTGTATATGACCACATCACCAAGGGTCCGAAGGCCAAACAGTCCTGTGAGGATTCCTCTTAACCTCCCTCATATTGGCTCTACCTATTAAGTTCTACAGGTTAGAACCACATGTGGAACTTCAAGATTAGGAAAGAAGAGTTTAGAATTTCTAATTGTGAGGTTATCATCACTAGTCCTCTAGGAATAGTCAACAGGAACGTCTTACAGCTAGATCTTAGGCTTCTAAGGAAAAAACAAGACCTCAACCAAAAGTGCGCTCAACAAATGGACCCCCAATAGGTGTGGTGTGTCTGGCAAGCACAACACACTTATTGGTGTTGACCGATGAGATCAACAAACAAACACAACTGCATAAGCCGATAGGCTTAGAGAAGACAAGGGAGAAAATGTGGAGAAGGTTTCTGTTTGGGAGTACATAAGAACTCTCACTGGGGATCGAAAGATGTACCTTTAGAATGTCAATTTCAAGTGTGAATTTGAAATCTACAAGGTGATTAGTGCTGGCTAAACCAATTGAGGTGCTACATGACAGATTTGCAGAGATAGCCATCAGGGAAACTGACGGCCGCAGAAAATATTTGATTTGATTTCAATGTTTAATCTTAATTTCAATTTTGATCTTAATTTTGGTTTTGGTTTTTGACCGCGACTTTATATATGCTTAAAAATTTAAGTATTTTTAATACTGCTGCTAAAAGATTTAATTCCTCAGCATCTGTATCAAAACTTAATAACATTTATAGATTCGATAAATATGGATGTAATAAATATTCAATAATTATAAAGTCACACTTATCAACACAAGTATACATATCACTCAAGTAATATAGAGCTCTAATGGAGTCCTAGATATCAATCCCGCATGGAGTAATATTAAAAGCTACGAAATAGATTTTAGAAAAGCAATACTTTAATCGCAACAACGAAATTCAATTTGCTTATCTGTCACTAAGAGGCAATTGAAATAAATATGTAATTTTTTTAATAACTTTTAAATAACTAATTATGCTAATTAGGTTTTTGACTGCTAAGTAAACTCTACAAGCATGAAAAATTAAAGAGTTTTAGATTCTATCTCATAAAATTCCACTTGCTAGTATCTTTGATGAGGCTAAGAATTGCCCTCCTTAGATTGCTTGGTTGTAGCTTCTATCCAAGGTTAGATTATAATGCACCAAGCCCAGCTCTGAGTCCACCCTAAGCCTGAATTCTTGTGGCCCGCTTCAGTCTTTCATTTATGTGCTACTTAATTTTCTTGTATATACACTTCATTCATGTTCTCCATGCTTATTTAATTCTTTACAATATTGACATGTTGTACTTGTAATCCTATCCCTTTTGCAGTAGTGGTAAGAATCCCAAGTATGCATGTTTATTTTATTATTTTATTATATTTTACCACATTATTCTTTTACTACTCTTTACTCGTGCGTTATTGACTTACAATACCTGCAAAGCCCCTAGANAGGAAGGGAATCCCCTAATTAGAGGGACCCTTGGTCCATGGCTCCTGTAGAGTGGGCTAGGTGGATCTAGCTTAGTCCATAGGGTTCCAATGGTGGCTGTGGTGATCATGTCTTGGCCAATTTGAATGGGTTTGGTTCAATTTAAAATTTGGGTTCAAAATCATGTCATGGAATTGGATTTGTGTTTGAGTTTGGCTAAACCTTAAGTTTGGCTCAATTGATTGATCAAATTGGCTTGGATGATTGTCATGGGAAGTTTTGAAAAGGAATTGGGTGATTTTGAACTGATTTGGGGGTTAAATTGGGTGGAATTTGGCTCATGGTCAATTTTTGGGCATTTGGACTAGACTCGAGTTTGAATTGGGCTAGGGTTAAGACATTGGTCAATTATTGGTTTAATTTGGTCTAAGAGATTGTTATGAAGAGTTTTGGACATCAATTTGGTGGGAATTTTGGGGTTATAAAGCTCAATTTGATGACATTTGGATTTTGAGGCAAAATTGGGGATTTTAAGATTGGGGTTGAAATTAAGCTTAAGATGGGTTCAATTAGGCTTGGTTTTAATCTCAATTGGGATTGAATATGATGAATTTGAGTTTAGAATTGAAATTGGGTGAGATTGAAGTAAATTTGGTGGAAATTGGGGACTTTAGGCATTTAGGGGCAATTTGGGGATTTTGGTCAAAAGGGCTCAATTTGGTCAAATTGGGCTCAATAGAGTGGTTCAAATTGATTTAGGAGATTTTGGGAATTTTTGAAATTTTTAGTTATGGAGGATATTTTGGTAATTTTGGCAATTTTGGGGTATTTTGGTAATTTTAAAAAAATTAGGGTGTTTTGGGTAGTTTGGATGATTTAAAAGAGTTTGGGGAGATTTTTGGACAAAGTTGGGTAATTTGGGCAATTTTGAGGATTTTAGGGCTTCAAGGGTAATTTGGTAATTATGGGAAAGTTTAGGGGCTAGCCTAAAATTGGGTATTTAGGTAAAATTGGGGTTCAATAGAATGTTAATCATAAAAATACCCTTCATGAGCCTTGAGACCAAGGGAGACTCCACTTTGGATCCTCCATGTGCTGTTCTTAGCTAAATCCTAGCCTAGGGCTAATCGTTTAGGGGACCATCCACATGAGTTTCCAAAAAAAAAAAAGTAAGGGATCAACTAAGAATATTCGGTTAAGGGTTAAATTGTGAGTGTAAGTGAAAGGTATCAAGTGTATATGACCACATCACCAAGGGTCCGAAGGCCAAACAGTCCTGTGAGGATTCCTCTTAACCTCCCTCATATTGGCTCTACCTATTAAGTTCTACAGGTTAGAACCACATGTGGAACTTCAAGATTAGGAAAGAAGAGTTTAGAATTTCTAATTGTGAGGTTATCATCACTAGTCCTCTAGGAATAGTCAACAGGAACGTCTTACAGCTAGATCTTAGGCTTCTAAGGAAAAAACAAGACCTCAACCAAAAGTGCGCTCAACAAATGGACCCCCAATAGGTGTGGTGTGTCTGGCAAGCACAACACACTTATTGGTGTTGACCGATGAGATCAACAAACAAACACAACTGCATAAGCCGATAGGCTTAGAGAAGACAAGGGAGAAAATGTGGAGAAGGTTTCTGTTTGGGAGTACATAAGAACTCTCACTGGGGATCGAAAGATGTACCTTTAGAATGTCAATTTCAAGTGTGAATTTGAAATCTACAAGGTGATTAGTGCTGGCTAAACCAATTGAGGTGCTACATGACAGATTTGCAGAGATAGCCATCAGGGAAACTGACGGCCGCAGAAAATATTTGATTTGATTTCAATGTTTAATCTTAATTTCAATTTTGATCTTAATTTTGGTTTTGGTTTTTGACCGCGACTTTATATATGCTTAAAAATTTAAGTATTTTTAATACTGCTGCTAAAAGATTTAATTCCTCAGCATCTGTATCAAAACTTAATAACATTTATAGATTCGATAAATATGGATGTAATAAATATTCAATAATTATAAAGTCACACTTATCAACACAAGTATACATATCACTCAAGTAATATAGAGCTCTAATGGAGTCCTAGATATCAATCCCGCATGGAGTAATATTAAAAGCTACGAAATAAGATTTTAGAAAAGCAATACTTTAATCGCAACAACGAAATTCAATTTGCTTATCTGTCACTAAGAGGCAATTGAAATAAATATGTAATTTTTTTAATAACTTTTAAATAACTAATTATGCTAATTAGGTTTTTGACTGCTAAGTAAACTCTACAAGCATGAAAAATTAAAGAGTTTTAGATTCTATCTCATAAAATTCCACTTGCTAGTATCTTTGATGAGGCTAAGAATTGCCCTCCTTAGATTGCTTGGTTGTAGCTTCTATCCAAGGTTAGATTATAATGCACCAAGCCCAGCTCTGAGTCCACCCTAAGCCTGAATTCTTGTGGCCCGCTTCAGTCTTTCATTTATGTGCTACTTAATTTTCTTGTATATACACTTCATTCATGTTCTCCATGCTTATTTAATTCTTTACAATATTGACATGTTGTACTTGTAATCCTATCCCTTTTGCAGTAGTGGTAAGAATCCCAAGTATGCATGTTTATTTTATTATTTTATTATATTTTACCACATTATTCTTTTACTACTCTTTACTCGTGCGTTATTGACTTACAATACCTGCAAAGCCCCTAGAGTAGAGAATAGTAGGACACCAGTTTATGAAACACATTGTGGTAGGCCACCAACCCAACAATATTGCATGCTCATACATGAACTCTACACCCATGATTATTATGATATGGAGCTCAAAGCAAGTTGTGGGAAGCATAATGAGGAAGCAAGCGCATGGAGGACAACTTCAAGAAACAACGCAAAACTTATCTCAAAACTAGGCTTACCTCAAAGAATCTTTCTGTAGCTTTAAATATCATAACCCATAAAATTTTGAGGTGACTCATCTAGCACAACATAAATCCTCAAATTTTTTAGGCTCCTACACAAGCTTGTTGTGCGGTGTAAGCCCTAATTTACTGTAGGTTATGAGGTTGTCATTCAGTAGGACGTAAACTTTCCTATCTTTGTATGCTATTTGCACGATCGTATATCATGTGAATGTAAGTCCTGCATTCTAATAAATTGGCAGGATTGAGACATTTAATAACTTCATTTATAAAACATAAAGCCAAATAGTAGAATAGTTTGGGAAGTCATCGAGGTACTCCTCAAAATCTATGACATCCCTTACCTTTCACTCCCTTGGACTCCAAAATCAACTAGTCCTATTTGAGCCACTTATGTTTGACTTTCCATGTCCAACCTTGAATACTCAAATTTGAAGTTTTGAAAACAGAACCACTGATCTTAATCGAGAGTCTTCTTAAGTGACTTTGTTCATTTGAGATGTTATTAATTATAGGGGCTTGCTTTTATAGGGAACTAAGAACCTAGGTAAAATAAACTCTATCTAATCTTTAAATTAAATAGGGGAACTTTATTTCACACATAAAAGGTTTCACAGACCTGACAGATGCGATAAATGTTTTAGTTTGTATAATCAAACCCATTTTTCATGTAATATGCTTATCTCTCAGGATTAGCATATCCCCTCAATTACTTAAACTACCAAATATATGCAATCTATGAGCTTTAGTTTTTCAAAATAAAAATAATAATTTCAAAATCAAAATTATATATTAAATTTAAATCATTTTCAAAAGTGACCGATCAAATTTTTGACCAACAAATTCTGGCGACTCCGCTGTGAACCAATTCCTCTCTCCATCTTTGATCAGGTGGTTTTGTATTCATGCATCAATAGTGTATCAATGTGACTTGTAGGCTAGACTACCATTCTTATGTTAGCATACCTCACTCATTTCTTACTTGAGCGGGTATAACCAACTCTGTTTGGATTATGTAGCCATCAGTTTAGCCATCTTTAAATAAAGGGGTTCTAGAATCTCTATNTATTAATTATAGGGGCTTGCTTTTATAGGGAACTAAGAACCTAGGTAAAATAAACTCTATCTAATCTTTAAAATAAATAGGGGAACTATATTTCACACATAAAAGGTTTCACAGACCAGACGGATGCCATAAATGTTTTAGTTTGTATAATCAAACCCATTTTCATGTAATATGCTTATCTCTCAGGATTAGCATATCGCCTCGATTACTTAAACTACCAAATATATGCAATCTATGAGCTTTAGTTTTTTAAAATAAAAATAATAATTTCAAAATCAAAATTATATATTGAATTTAAATCATTTTCAAAAGTGACCGATCAAATTTTTGACCAACAAATTTTGGCGACTCCGCTGTGAACCAATTCCTCTCTCCATCTTTGATCAGGTGGTTTTGTCTTCATGCATCGGTAGTGTATCAATGTGACTAGTAGGCTAGACTACCATTCTTCTGTTAGCATACCTCACTCATTTCTTACTTGAGCGGGTATAACCAACTCTTTTTGGATTCTGTAGCCATCAGTTTAGCCATCTTTAAATAAAGGGGTTCTAGAATCTCTAGAGTCTAGTGAGGTTTAGATCTCTAGTAGTTGTGTTAGATTAGGAGCGGCAAGTGGTGTTGGCCAAAGTGAATTCAGTGTAGGATCGTCTCTCACTAGTTTTAGGATTGGGTCCTATGCTTTATATCCAATCTGTTTACTCTTTAAATCAATTCAAATCGATGGGATGACTTGAGTTTTTTCATCCTTAGAGTTTTTCATTCCATAAAATAAAACAAAACAAAATTTTTGAAGTAAAAGNTTTTTTCATCCTTAGAGTTTTTCATTCCATAAAATAAAACAAAACAAAATTTTTGAAGTAAAAGAAAAAAAAATAGAAATTTAAAATGTAATAAAGTTCAAATAATAAAATAATTATTTGCAAAAAATTTGAAAGAAACACCTAGTTTATCAGACAACTCCACTAAACTTTGATATTCGTCCTAAAATTATTATGGTTAAAAAAGGGGAAGCATGGAATGAATTTAACATGCCAAATTTTTACTTCTAGAAAATGACTGCACCAAAGTTGATATTCTCTTTCACTGTTGCGATGGATTTCACTGTCAAGAAGGATGAGTTGCCTGATGGGGTAGTTATTAAATTCAGGCAAGGGTTTGACAACACTAAAGTCAAGCTCGAAAGTGTTACCATCATCGTTCTAAAATATGAAATGACCAGGTTGTGGAGTTTAACTTAAGGTTTGCTGAAGCGTTTCCCCTCGCTGAAGAGGGCTTTATTTGAGAAGAATTATGTTGTGNAGGATGAGTTGCCTGATGGGGTAGTTATTAAATTCAGGCAAGGGTTTGACAACACTAAAGTCAAGCTCGAAAATGTTACCATCATCGTTCTAAAATATGAAATGACCAGGTGTGGAGTTTAACTTAAGGTTTGCTGAAGCATTTCCCCTCGCTGAAGAGGGCTTTATTTGAGAAGAATTATGTTGTATCTGTAAAGTCTATCCTTAGGACCATTGGTACTGTGCCCAAGGCTGTTGCTGTTGCTCTTGCTGTCTGTCTGACTTTGCACTCATTGTTGCTCCTGACACAATAAAGGGGAAGAGTGTGCATGTGGATGATGAGATTATTGCCAAATTGGTCCAAAATTTGCCCTGATCCTCTCTATCTTCGAGATTAGGTCTAGCTTGAGGTCCATGACACTGACTCAGACACAAAGNCTGTTGCTCTTGCTGTCTGTCTGACTTTGCACTCATTGTTGCTCCTGACACAATAAAGGGGAAGAGTGTGCACGTGGATGATGAGATTATTGCCAAATTGGTCCGAATTTTACCCCGATCCTCTCTATCTTCGAGATTAGGTCTAGCTTGAGGTCCATGACACTGACTCAGACACAAAAAAGAAACAAAAATAAAAAGGCAGCCAAGGTCAAGAAAGAGAAGATTGTTGAGCTCGATGTTCCCACCGATACTCCAGTCATAGAGGAGGAGGCTAGACTACCTGAGAACGCACCCATTTTAGAGGAGAGTAGGTTTCACCCTTTATCCTCTGCCCTCAGTGAAGAAGATGATGTGAGGATTGTCACTACACCGCATTAGCCTTTTCACTATAATGACCAAAAGAAGGAGAGAGTGAAATCCACACCATTGGCATGAGTATGAATGGTCTTTGAGAGACTAATGAGGAAAGAAAAATGTTATGTTGCCAAAATTCTAGAGAGTATGGGGTGTGCCATGTCACACCACATGAACGTACAGATTCTGAGAAAAGATGTGTCTAACACACAACCTATCAACAGATTGGGAGATTGGAGGAAGGTTTGTGTCCCTGAACCTGCACTAAACTTTGTTCGTTCGTTCTCTAAACAAAGTTTATGAGTCCATTCGCCTATTGTTGTCATTATTGTCGCCACTTTTGCCACTACTTTCTGAGGCCAATGAGATGAGCGCCGGTCAAGTCCCATCTTTGATCGACAATAACCCTCCCTTTTACACAAGAGAAGCCCCAATTTTCGGTAAAGGCACCAAGGAAAGATAATAAGCTATCCACTGATGTATCTGGTCCATGTGTTTGGGGACACACCACTCATCAATGNTTATATTTTTCACTTATCTTTCCTTACTTTGCAACAGTACCAAAAACTTGATCCTGGAGAAAATAAGAATTTTAATTTTTAACTTAATATATATTGGGATACTGCGGAAGTAATGTATCGTTATCAAGTAATATAGGACTTTTTGATTAAGTCCTGAATATCGATCCCACAGGGAGTGTTCACAATATGCACTTTTAAATAACAAAATTTTTATTTCAAAAAGACAATTACTTAAACTATGGATATTCTTACAGTAATTAAAACTCAATTCTTTTTGGTATTTTTGATATTTTGATAAAATATAAACAACTTCTAAATATAACTTGAGTTTATGCAAAAGAAAAGCACTGAATTTGAAATATCTTTCTCCTTATCATGAATCAGTAATAAGTATAGGAATTCTGTTTTGGAATTATTTAAATTGTGTTGTGCGAAATAGGAGCAATATTATTCATTACCCTTACTATAGATGTTATAAAGAACAATGGATAATTTAAAGTTTGAATAGTTTTGAAAGACCGGCTAGGCAAGGAAGATACCAGCGCTCACTCTAGAGTTCCCTTGATTCCCTCCACCCGGGGGCTAACATCTCGTATCAGAACCTAAAACAATAAACCAAGTTGCGGGCTTTAGCCTGTTACTCCCTTCAAAGATTATTTCCCTATTTATTTGCATTAAATCATATGAATTACATTCTCATTCATATAACCTCATGTAATTCTTTTCAATTGTTGATTGAGACAATACCAGCCCGGTTCTTACATGTTATCACAACAAATTTTAACATCTAGATGGGATGGTCAAGAAGTAAATGAAGTACGTGAAATTAAATCATCACAATTTCTTCCAACATTAAAAATTAATACTCTCCCCAAGTTCCATCCAACAGTTTAATTACTTATCATTTTCAGGAGAAAGAGAAATAAAACTACTCAAAATCTATGGAGAAAATAAAACCACAGTTTAGTTTAAGAGTAGAAATCAGTTTCAAACCAGCAAGAAGTCTCGATTAAAACTAAAAGCGGTTAAAAAAAAAAGATAAAAAACTTATCTCAAATCCTCCACAAAACTCTTGAAGTTCCTTTGAATCTCTTCTCTCTCACAGCACTCTTAACTCTCATAATAAAACTAAAAATTAGAAGGATAAAGTAAATTTGTGGTGCCTAAAATATCTCTCCAAAAGTTGCTCCAAGAACTATTTCAAGAACTTCTCAGGACTCCCCCCTTTCTTCTCCCAACATCCTTCTTTTAAAATTTTCTAAGAGGTACCTTAGTGTCTCTTCAAAATGTGTCTTGATTCGATGTATTTTCCAAGGAATGCCTCCTTTCACAAGTCTTTTAACCATATTTTCATTTCTAGTGGTCATAATCACCCTCTTTAGCCAATAGGTGCCTCAAATGTCCCTTCAAAATTTGGCAAAATGAATTAACCCGTCAAATAATTGCCTCTGGCGCTTAGGCATGGCCTTCTCTGTTTCACCAGTGCTTAAGCATCGGATCTAGCGCTTAAGCGCCAAAACACTTTTGCACCTTTTTTGCATTTTTTGCTCGAAATTTGATCATTTTACTACTTTTAGCATTTTTCACCTTTTTTATTTGTACCTGAAAGAAAAACGCACAATTTCCTTCCATTAAAGCAGAATATCTCAAAAATAGGTATAAAAATGTGTCTAAAAATACTATAATTTTAGGTGTATCAAAATCCCCCAAACTTAAAATGTTACTTATCCTCAAGCGACA
>JXCR01144934.1:14049-24821 GCA_002079205.1 Phalaenopsis hybrid cultivar | reverse complement strand
TTTGGCTCCTACCCGTGAGCTAGATTTGGAGATTGACTGTGATTTTTGTTGCCTTACCAGTGGGTTCTCCTTTTCTGTTGCTTTACCCGTGAGCTAATTGGGTTTTTGATGTGAGCCCGGTTGCCTTACCCGTGAGCTCTCCTCTCTTTTGGCTCCTACCCGTGAGCTGGATTTGGAGGTGGGGTGTGATCTCTATTGCCTTACCCATATGCTTTAACTTGTGACCTCTTAGTGGAATAAATTGGGCTGGTTGTTGTCTGTTTCTATTGCCTTGGTCATGGATATTTATAAGGATAATTTCATTTGAATGAGATATAAAAGAAAAGGGAAAAAAACTTTTAATTAAAGGTGAAGTTGAAGGGGTTTGGAAATTTATAAAGTTGCCACTTGGAAAGATACCCTTTTGGGGTTGATCCAATTTTATAAATGTGAGAAAATGATATCCTTCTAGGATTGATATGAGAACCTTGGGCTATATTTTTAGGTCTTTTTGATATGACTTTGAGAATTGCTCTACCCTTTTTCTTCTTCGATCTTTTGGGTGGATCATTTTCTTCTCTCTCATCCCCATTTTTGTTTTTTTCTTTTCTTGCTTCTTGGTTCAATTTTCTGTGCTTAAGTCTGATACATAAGTGCTCATGTATAGCCTTTTGCTATATGTGAAACCATCAAGCAAGGTCGCAAGTATGTCGGTTTTGTTTTGGGGCGTAGGGCTATGATGACAAAGACACGCCGGTGGTAGAGTATAATAATATCTCATTCTACCACACCAGGACTCAATTTTGGGACCTGATAAACTGTAGGATGAAAGTAGCATTTACTGACATAAGACTAGATGGGGACCCGTAACTTCTTAGGCTGTTGGTAGTCCTAGGCTCGGTGACTTGATCGACTTGTGGACAACAATTTTTTTTTTTCAAAATTAATAAAATAAATTGATAAGAACAGATACAATATTTATAAAATATTTTGATTATAAAAATCAAAATTAAAACAATTTTCGTTTTGTATTCTTGAAATACATATCCATGTTAAAACTTAAATTTTAAAGATGTGTCACAAATTGTGTTGTGTACTTGTTGATTACCGATCTTGAGCTAAGGAATACCCTCCTAAGTTAGGTTCAGTAGGACATCCTTCTAGTGAAGTGTCAGGCTTTACGTATCCGGTACTGAGTAGCCTTCGATGACCCTTNAGCTAAGGAATACCCTCCTAAGTTAGGTTCAGTAGGACATCCTTCTAGTGAAGTGTCAGGCTTTACGTATCCAGTACTGAGTAGCCTTCGATGACCCTCGAATACAAATATATATTTGAGCCTAGCCCCGACCCGAGTGCTTGCGGTCCCCTATTTTTAGATTTTTTTTTGTATGTTTTCTTGGAATTTTGGACAAAGCACTCATGGTCTTTTTTTCGGGATTTTCCCGAGATTTTTATTATTTTTTGTCAATTTTTCCGAATCTTTCGTCGTGGATTTATTCGTCGATTTTCTCGAAGTTTTCAAACAACTTTTCTTTATACAGTGAATAATAGCTAGCTTAGAGGAGCAGCAGACTTCTCAAATTTACAGGTGTGATTTACCTTGCAGCATTTTTTTTATTTATTTCCTAGCATGTTATATTACTTTCCCATTATATTATACTGCTANAGGTGTTATTTACCTTGCAGCATTTTTTTTATTTATTTCCTAGCATGTTATATTACTTTCCCATTATATTATCCTGCTATTTCTAGCACGTTATACTATTCTTTCAGCATGCTATACCGTATTTTCTTTCTACTGTACACTATACTATTCTTTTTCTTTTATACTACATGCTTAGTTATTTTAATACACACTATAGCTTAGTATAGGATAACCTAGTGGTTAGGTGCGTTTCCAAAACTAAAACTAAACCTGGAGGTGTTACGAAGAAGAGCTTGGAGCGAACACCGTGGGCAGCACGACGAGAGGATTGACTTCAATATCAAAACATTTTCACGTCACCTATCGCCCTCTTTAGTTTAAATAACAACCCATAGAATTTCGAGGTAGTTTGTTTAGTGCAGCGTAAACACCCATATATCACCTTTAGGCTTTTGCACAACCCTGGTTATGCAATTATAAGTCCTAACACTTTAGGATCCGAGTTTACCGTACGGTACGGTGTAAATCCTTATATCTTTTTATGCTATTTGCACGATTAGATATTGTGCGAATATAAGTCCTAAATTCTAAATAAATTGCAGGATTAACATTAAATAAGCATCATGTTGAAAAAACATAAAGCCAAACAACAGGTTAGTTGGGAAGTCACCGGGGTTTCTCCCCGGATCTGTGATTTCCCATACTTTTCTTCCCTTCGAAATTCTTAAATAACTGTTCCTATTTAAGCCACTCACGTTTGATTTTCTCATATCTTACCTTGGAAACCCTAAACTTTGAAAATCTTGAAAGCAAAACTACTGATCTTAATTGAGAGTTTTCTTAAGTGACCCAAGTCATTTAAGATGTAATTAACTGTAGGGGCTTGTTTCTATAAGGAACTTGGAACCCAAGTAAAATAAACTCTTTCTAATCATTGTATTAGGTAGAGGAACTTGTTGGCCTCATATAAAATTTTTTGCAGACCAAACAAATTTCACAAATCCTTTAGTTTAGGTGATTGAATTCCTATTACAAGGGATATATTTATTTTTCGGGATAAGTATATTACTTGTAGTATTGTATTCAATCATCTAAACTATTTAAAATGTGAAACTCGTTTGATCTCACCTATTTTAAAATTAAAATGTTACTTTTAAAAATAAAAAAATATTATATTCATATTTAAATTTTTTTCAAAATCACAAAATCATCACTTTTTCAAATTACGAAGTTTAAACGACCGACACTATGAGAGACTAATTTCTTTTTCTTTAGAAGGACCTGGATTCCACTACCAAATGTTCTTTCCTGCAAAATATGTAGGAAGATTTCCAACGCTGCGGGGCTCAACCTTCCAGTCTGATCATTTTTTGGTACTGAAACTTAGCATCTAGTTTACTCCATAAGACATTTCTAAAATTGTTAAAAAAGTTTTCATTTTTCTCTTAAGTGATGACATGCTAGACTACTCTCAATAATGACAACCTAGAGGGTAAATTGAAGTTTCCAGAATCCTGAAGCTCTTCTAGTGAGGGTCACACCATTACATATATCGTTTATTCCATGACACTGTCTTATAATATCACCAAGGCCAGAATCACTTGTGCTTCAATCATTAAATGTAAACTCCTGCATCTTTTCTCCCACAGAAAACTCCACGAGCTATTTAATAAAGGAGAGGGAGGAACAACTAAAATTGACTTCTACTAGCTTGCATTTGATGACCTCTTCCGGTGGGGATTAATGATACCATTCATTCAATTATTCTTGACTTATTGGGGAGTAAGAAATGACTATAAACACATCCTGCTAACATAAATTTGATAACGCTTCCACCTACGCGGTTTAAACGAGGCTCATCTACTGATTTTGCCTCATTCAATCTGTTGAGGAGATATTAAGATTTGAATCAATCAACTTATTAGTCTGAATAAGCTTTGTAAGACAACTATTGTCATTAGATGGACAAAATATGGGCTTCTTCACTACGTCTGTTTTAATGATTTGTTGAGTGAAGAGAGCCGTAAGACTCAACCATATTTGGGTTTGTTGATTCTAACCTTCAGGACCTGCTTGTGTCCTGAACTTGAGCCGGAAACAAACTTTTGCTTCTCCAACCTAATCTGTTGAAGATCGCGAGCTTAAAATTCTTTTTTTTTATTTTCTAAATTATGACAAGTTTGAGAGATGAACTTCTGACTTTGTAATTGTCTTGTATGTAATTTGTTTGAAGATATGTTCATTTTTGTTTAAATTAACTGAGTATAACTTTGGCTCTAATATGATATAAAAACTCAATTGAGCATCTATCATTTGATACGATGTCAACCTAGATGATAAAATAAAAATATATTTAGGGATCTTAACTTGAACCTCGATTTCAGCCCAAATGATAGAAGAGAAATATATTTGGAGATCTCGGTTCAGTGCTTGATATCAATCCAAATGAAATAAGTGGCCCTTGTCTTGATAATAAGGGAAAGTGTGCTGCTAATTGAATATATTTGTGGATCCAAGCTTAGAGCTCACTGTCGACCCAGGTAAATATATGCAGTTCTTTTGTCTTGTTGGAAAAGAAAAATTTCTTGCCAACTTTGAGTTTGATGCAAAGCTTGAGTTAGCTTCTTTGGTTTTATGCTTCACATTGCATCGAACTTGTTGAAGAAGAGTGGAGTTTCTTTAGTCGGTGCTTAATATTTGTTCAGACTTATTGACGAAAGTTGCTCTTGACTGGCCCGACGCCATCATAAGCAAGGATCATCTCCTTTGCTTTTATCTTTATTCTTACATCAAGTGAGAAAACTTGATGAATCTAGATTGCTTGACCTGGTTAAGTTGGATGGAATTATACTTTTGTTGTCGTTATATTGACAAACGGGGCTCTTCACTATGACGTTGGCCTTTTGTGTGAAGAAAAAAGTCAACAACTCAATCACATCTTGGCTTGATGAGTCCGGCTTCCACCTGAGTCCTAGACTTGAACAATAAATTGTCTTGGGCTTTGTCATTATCAAACTGACAAACATGGCTCTTGCCTTGGCTTCTTGAGTGAAGAGAAAAACCAACAACTTGGTCACATCTTGGCTTGTCGAATCTGGCATCCGTTCGAGTCCTAGACTTGAATGATAAATAGTTTTATGCTTTGTTGTCAACAAACTGAAAAATGGTGCTTTTCACTACGGCTTTGACTTATGGAGCGAAGAAAGAAGCCGACAACTCGATCACATCTTGGCTTGTCGAGTTCGTCCTCCGTTCGAGTCCTAGACTTGAGTGACAAATAGTCTTATCCTTTGTTGTCAACAAACTAAAAAATGGGGTTTTTCACTACGACCTTGGCTTATTAAGTGAAAGAGAAGCCAACAACTCAGTCACATTCTAGCTTGATGTTTGCTGCTTTCGTTTGCGATCTAGACTCGAGCAATAAATAATATTTTGATTTTTCATCATCAGACTGAAAAACGTGGCATTTCACTGCGAAATTGGCTTCCATAGTGAAGATAAAAGCCTGCAACTCAACCACATTTCAGCTTGTTGAGTCAGGTCTCAGCACGAGTCCTTGACTTAAGCAAAATAGGATTTATACTTCTCCAACTTAATTCCCGAAGCTTGTTAAATTTTCACAAATTTTCTCACATAACATTTTAAATCTTAACGAGTTTTGAAGGCGAACCTTTGACCTTTAAAATTATCTTATACATCTTGTTTGAAACTTATTGCTTTCTGGATTGTCAAATTGAAGACATCATTATCATTGACAACTTGAACATCTTCTTAGGGATCTCGACATAAAGTATAATGTCATATGAGTTACTTGACGATCTCGACCGTGAGGATGATGTCAGCCCAAAAAGGACAGGCCCTTATCTGACTAAGGAGGGACTTGAATGTTCGGGGTGTGTCGGTCAACTTTTTTATTTCAAAAAGTATTTTTATAGTTTTTAAAAGTAGATGATTTAATTTAACCTGGAAAGTATATAATTTTATGAAAATAGTGTATTTTAATTTTGAAAAATGAGACCGACTATATCTCATTTGCCCAATAAATTTGTATAGTCGTGCCCGGTACCACAAATGATACACCTTCTCGAAAGATAAGTGTACCGCGTGGCTGTGGACCCAATCATACAAACTACGAGGTTTGTGACATCCATTTGGTCTGCGAACATTTTATATGTGATCGACAAATTCTCATATTTAATACAAAGATTAAATGGAGTTTATTTTACATGAGTTTCAAGTTTCCTATAGAGGCAAGCTCCTATAGTTAATTACATCCCAAGTGACGAGAATCACTTGAGAAAACTCTCGATAATGATCAGTGGTTTTAGTCTGCAAGAATTCAAAGTTCAAGTTTTCAAGGTAGGACGTGGAAAAACAAGTGAGAATAACTCAAGTAAGAACAATCCTTTTAGTAGTTCAAAGGAACTAAAAGGTAGGAGATGTCACAAATTCTTAAGGGAATCCTCAGTGACCTCCCAAACTATCCTACTGTGTGACTGTGTTTTAGAGAAGATTTTATTTAAATGTTAAATCTCGTCAATTTTATTAGGTGAGACTTACACATGCATAGTAGCTGCTTATGCAAACCTCGGAACTTAAGGCGAGTTAGGACTTACGTTGCACAACATGGTTGTACAGGGGCCTAAAAGAGGGTGAGGTTTTACGTCGTTCTAGGCAAGCTACCTCAAAATCCTGTAGGTTGTTTAAAATATGAAAGTTTAGTTGGTGTAGACTCATTTTGCTGTTGTAGAATGACGCCCACTTCCACCTGTAGTTCGCTCCAAACGCCTTGCCGTGCTGCCCACGAAGTTGCTCCGAATTTATCGTCGCAGTAACAGTCCTAAAGTCTAAAGTTCAAATAGTTTTAGCAGATGNTCCTCAGTGACCTCCCAAACTATCCTACTGTGTGACTGTGTTTTAGAGAAGATTTTATTTAAATGTTAAATCCCGTCAATTTTATTAGTTGAGACTTACACATGCATAGTAGCTGCTTATGCAAATAACCCGAAAAGATAAGAGGTTTTACATCATTTTAGATGACAACCTCGGAACCTAAGGCAAGTTAGGACTTACGTTGCACAACATGGTTGTACAGGGGCCTAAAAGAGGGTGAGGTTTTACGTCGTTCTAGGCAAGCTACCTCAAAATCCTGTAGGTTGTTTAAAATATGAAAGTTTAGTTGGTGTAGACTCATTTTGCTGTTGTAGAATGACGACCACTTCCACCTGTAGTTCGCTCCAAACACCTTGCCGTGCTGCCCACGAAGTTGCTCCGAATTTCTCGTCGCAGTAACAGTCGTAAAGTCTAAAGTTCAAACAGTTTTAGCAGATGTGTTTCAATGTCTTAGTTTGGTTATCGTTAGGGGGTTCAAGTTGATTAGAGCGACACCGGTTAGGATCTCACAGTTTCCTCGTTCCATTATCACTATTTTTTTTTAACATACTTAGTTTAAACGAGTTGTGAAACTCATTTAAACCGGGGAGATCTCGTTAGCAAATGTGAGTTACCTCCTCCAAGGAACTCCCGTAAGTTCGAAAGAACGTGTTATATTTTGTTTTTTTTTGTTTTGAAAATGTTGTTTAAATTAAAAAAATCGTTTTGTTTTGAAAGTGAGATTGTATTCAGTACCTACATAATGTGTTAGGGCAACAATAATTGCAATAAAAAAACAACAACAAATAAAATATACTTGCATACGTGGCGTATCTGCTGCTACTATCCCTGTTGCATGTTTAAGCATAATATAATTTGCAGGAAATTTAAATAAATTGCAGAGAAAAGATGAAAACAGTAAACAGTAAAACAAGTTATAGCAATAACAAGGAACTCAAAAGAGGTGATCCTACGGCCTCCTACAACTCCTTACTGCAACTAGAAAGTGTGGTGATCCTACGATCTCCTAGGGCTCCGGTAAACAACTAGCAAATGTGTACGGTGATCCTAGGACTCCGGACAACAGCTAGGAATTTCGAATAGCACCTGTATGAGTTTCTATGAACCCAAACAGCAATGGGTAGCACCTATGCATCTCCTTCGAATCCGAACAGAGGTGGGCAACAACTAGACGACTTCCAAATGAACCCAAATCGTGTTAGACATCTCCTACGTGACTTCCTACGAACCCAAATCGTGGTGGACAGCTCCTAGGTGGCTTCCTACAGACCCAAATGGCGGTGGACAGCTACTAGGGGGCTTCCTACGAACCCAAATATTGGTGGAGGCTTCCTACGAACCCAAATAGTGGTGGGTAGCAACTAGACGGTTTCCTATGACACTGGGCAGCAAATAGAAGCATTAGACAACGGTCCTACAGCTCGGGGCAGCAATTAGAAGCGTTGGATAATGATCTTACAGCTTCCTACGACACTGAACAACAACTAGAAGCATTGGAGAACACCCTACAGCGCTTCCTACGACAGTGGGCAGCAACTAGCACTCCAAATCATTTATTTCAGCACATCGCAGCACTCCTACAACACTCTATAGTGATTGACAACTTCAAACAACATTTAAATGGAACACAAAATCCTCCAAAACAATGATAAACCATCCCGAAACGGTACATTAAAAGACTCCAAAAAAACTGCAGTGAAACATCCTCCAAACAACCTTAAAACAGGTGTTCTAAATCACTTCAAAATAGCTAACATATATTTTAAATAGCTGAAAATAATTTCAGCAAGCTATGAGGCCTCTCCCAATCACTTCTAGAAGCACCATCCTTCGTTTGATTAAATAAGCCTCCTGTAATATCTATATAAATGTCATGGAAGCTTTAAGAGCAATGTGGTGCCTAGGTATTCCCATTTTCTTCAAACTACACTTTTAACTCAAAAAATAACAAGCATTGATGCATGGAAATTCTCCAAACAGCATACCAACAAGCTTGATTTTCTTTATAGAATAGCTCTTTAAGATTCAACATATGATGGGAATTAAAGTAAAAAAAAACTGCAGGAAACATAGAGAAGATACGAACAACGAGCCTCAGAGTAAAACCTTGCTTACTGTGGCTCAAAGTAGGAAGGGGATGTATGGTGAGGGGAGAGACACGACTTGGAGAGAATTGAACCGGGAGACTTGTCGTGCCGAGGAAAGGCGAGCGGGTGGGCTTCGGTCTCACGAGAGAGGGAAGCAGGAGGACAGGCTCGGTGCTGAGGAGAGCGGGACAACGGAGGAGGGAAGCCGAACGCAGCTTTTCAGTGTAGTGCAGNGGGAAGCAGGAGGACAGGCTCGGTGCTGAGGAGAGCGGGACAACGGAGGAGGGAAGCCGAACGCAGCTTTTCGGTGTAGTGCAGATAAGAGAGCGAAGCTGAATTTGTCGAGCAAGGAAGGGGATGACAGAAGCGAGAACTGGATTGCCGGATCGCGAGATTGATATCGAAGCCGAATCGAGCTAACCAGGGAAGAAGAAGGCGAGCTGATGGGGTTCGGTCTTCGGTCGAGTGAGATGACGAAGGCTCTATTCGCAGGGGAGGCGCGGCTTCGTCGTGTGGTAGATTAAATCGAACAGAGAGAGCGGAGGATGAGACTTTGATGCCGAATCGAGCGAACTAGGGAAGTAGAAGGCGAGGTGATGGGGTTCGGTCTTCGGTCGAGTGAGATGACGAAGGCTCTATTCGCAGAGGAGGCGCGACTTCGTTGTGTGGGAGACAAAATCGAACAGAGAGTGTAGAGGATGAGACTTTGATGTGTGCGACAGAGAGGGGAAGAAGGCGAGTCGCATAGGAGCGTACGGGAGACGAGATCGAGCTNGTGAGATGACGAAGGCTCTATTCGCAGAGGAGGCGCGACTTCGTTGTGTGGGAGACAAAATCGAACAGAGAGAGTAGAGGATGAGACTTTGATGTGTGCGACAGAGAGGGGAAGAAGGCGAGTCGCAGAGGAGCGTACGGGAGACGAGATCGAGCTCTGCGGCTTCGGTGCGGGAGACGGGAGAGAGCAAGTGGCGGTCTTCGGCGTAAGGAGGAGGCGAGCGAGCGAGCACGTGTTCGGGGTCGAGCGAAGCAGGTGTCGAACGAAGTTTCTGTCGAGCGGGGGGAGTATTCAGTCGAGTGCGAGCAGGGAGGTCGGAGGAGCAGGCGTTCGGGAAAGGCAGAGGAGGAAGCCTACGAAGGAAGGAACGATCCTTTCCTTTTAGAATTGGAGCAGGGTCAATAGTCGTTACTCTGGAAGCCTACGAAGGAAGGAGCGAGATGAGGGTTTTTAGTGGCAGAGAGGAGAGGAGCGGTTTCGGTGCGGAGGAGAAAAGTCGACCGGGGACTCTGGTGCAGAAGGCATGAGTAGAGCGAGAGGAGGAAGAGGAGAATGCTTTTGGTGCAGAGGCCAAAACGAGTCGAAGGAGTTTTCCGTGTCGAGTAAGAGAGGGGGAGCGGGATTTGTCGAGAGAGGGTGGAGGTGAAGCAGGCGTGGGTTTCTGGGTGAGTGGGATATGCTGAGAGAGTTGAGTACGGGATTTCGACACTGAGAGGGGGCAGTTTCTTTGGCTTCGATCGAGCGAGGAAGAAGCAGGCGGGATGGGGATCGAGGGGCCGAATTCTCAAAGGTAGGAGTTGATTGTCGGGGAGGAGCTGAATTGTATAGTCATAGTCTTCAAAAACGATTGTTACAAGTGATTAGGCGGGGAATTAAACAAATTCCATTCATACAACGGGCTCAATTGGAAAATTTTAACTCTCAATTAAGATGAGATTAAATGACCCATTTAAATNTACGGGATTTCGACACTGAGAGGGGGCAGTTTCTTTGGCTTCGATCGAGCGAGGAAGAAGCAGGCGGGATGGTGATCGAGGGGCCGAATTCTCAAAGGTAGAAGGAGTTGATTAGGCGGGGAATTAAACAAATTCCATTCATACAACGGGCTCAATTGGAAAATTTTAACTCTCAATTAAGATGAGATTAAATGACCCATTTGAAATTTGAAAATTTAAATTTCAAAATTATTTAACCTTTGTTCAGCCTGAGTCCAGCCCGAATTGAACCCCAGTTGAACCTGGGTTGAGTCCAAGTCCTTAATTAGTATAATTAGAAATAAAATATAAATTGAATTTAATTAAATGTAATAATTAATTTTTATTATAATAATAAAATAATTAAACTTCATTTATTATTTTTTCTTAACAAACATAACAATCTTTTTTATCTTGAT